>JANSTP010152224.1:0-22469 GCA_025330745.1 Cladonema radiatum | reverse complement strand
TCCCCCAGTGCTATTATAACCACTGTATTTTTCAATGAAGAATGAAAAACTATTTTTTACTTTTTTCAAGTAAAAAAATCCGCAGATCAATGAAAAATTGCGTCGGCATTTTTTTTGCCAACGTAGAAGCAGTTATGAAGAAATACGTCGGCATTTGCCTCGGCAATTGCCGAATGCCGACGCCAATTTTAATGGCTGTAATAGCATAAATAATACTAAATTTATAAACATCTTTATTCCACTCACTAAATTCTAGGTCTGCATTTTGTGCAATCATAATTACATAAGGCTAAAATAAAGCTAGAATCAGATAGAATACCTAACTGAAACTATTAGATAGAAAGCTTATTGTAATCTTAACATTGATTGATCATTCATTGACCATGATTAATTAACTGTTTCTTAATTCTGGTTTGTAAATTACTTATATTATTTTACTGACCACACTAAAAATCGTTTGTCAAATGAATTCTCTTAATAAAACAAGCTAACATGCAAAGTTTTGAGGCAAAAACGTGAATAATACTAAAGTAATAGTCGTTTTTGGGTTTGTCAGTAAATTCCTGGTCTACATTTTATACATTTTTATGGTTGAATATCAGAGAAACTAAAAATTTTCAGATATAGGCTTTTATATTTTTCTTGTTCCACTCATCAAGATCTTTCGATTGGTATGTTAAAAGTTTGATTTTGATGAAAAACTTTTTGGGTCAGACCACAGGCCCTAAAAATGATGTCACAGGACCAAATTTGGTGGAAAAATTTGGCAACATACTTTTTTTTTCTTATTTACATCTAAATAATTCATTTGAAGTCAAAAAATCGTTTCTAACATGCCTCTGCACACAAGAATTTGTTGTGTTCATTAATGACCCTGACAACAAGCAAAATGACCAACTCTGAGTAAAATATGTCCAGTTTCAATGATCCGTATCATAGCCATATCTGGGATCTGGGGGATGAGGTTGGCTTTTTTCCCTGTAGGCTCAAATTTTCCTGGAACTGGAACTGTCTTGGGCATTAAGCTGAAATTTTCAGTGGTGAAAAATGTTTTAGCACCCTGGTCCCAAAATCCAGTGATAGATGCCTTCATTTGACCAAGGTATTGATTTTCTGCAAAAGTTGAGACTTAAAAACAAGGACACAACTTTTTTAGAAATATTTGAATTTCCCAGATATTTATAAATGTCAATTGAGTTCTAGAATATAGATGTAAAACACATCAGATTCCTAGAATTGAATTTTTTTCTAAATAAGATTACAAAAGTTATAAAACTAAATATAATTCTTGCACATGCTTATGATCTTTATCTCTTTGGGAAGTTCTGTATCTCGCATATTTTCACTATTATTTTTTCTTGTTTTCCCTTTCACTTTTAGCCATCTGTTCTCTTTTGATGAAATACTATGATGTTATACATGAAAGCCTAAACAATTCCAAATAAGTTTTCATCTTCTAATTATTATCATCATTAGATGAAAACTTTGTATTAAAAAAGAAGTAAGTAAGTAAGTTTTTTTGTTTAGCCACTCTAGAGTGACAGGGATGGAACACCTTCAGCGCCAAAGCCTGATTTCCAAGGTGGTCCAGTATAAACACCATTACTGACTTATGTTCTACTGTAATTATTCTCCCATGTGTGCTCACAATCATTTCCTGAAGGAAAGATATTAAGTTTGAACTCAGAACACTAAGGATTAGGGTTCGCTGCCCGATGCGCGGCCAACTGCACTACGCCCCTCTCCTATTTGGGTATTCTGATAATATTTCAAAGAAAGGAGGTTTTCATCCAGCTCAGGTTATATGACCTTCAGCTTTCATATCCAGAGTATTGCTTCTGAGAGGAAAAACTTTTGGGGGCTGAAATAACTTTACATTTTGATATCCAGAGCTTCGTTGTAGAGATATTATGTTCTTCTAGACCTTAAACAACCTTCTGCTTTGATATTCTGATCAACTTCCATTTTATTTTTGAAAGCTCTGTTCTAGAGAAACTAGCTTTAGTATTCTGAGCTTTTTTTGGAGAAGGAATAGCAGAAAATATATAGCAATGAAGTTACTTGGAACACACTGACATTAGTTGTCTAATTCTATTGAATTTTTATAAATACTTTTATTAAGTTTATAATTTAAAACACCAAGGAAATTCATTATTTCCAATAAACAATTTCTTTTTTGACTTAGTCTGGAAAAACAACAACAGTAGGTTGGTTTTGAAACATGTTTTGCTGAGTAGAGTCTCTATACATAATCATTTATTAGAGTTAACTGACACATTTGTTTAAAGGGTGGACAATATTCTCATAGAATACTCTGTATTAAAAGCTCCTTCTTTGAAGGTGAACATACATCATTTTTATTAAATGAAAAAAATCCTTTAAATATTGTGAAAATATCTGGCAGTTCTCAAAAATAACATGCAACCAGTTAAGTTAACATGGTTGTAGCATTGTTGTAGCATTGTTGACTGTCAAGTTAGCATTGTTGTAATTTTTATACTGTTTATTGTTGTATAATTTATTTTAAAGATAAGACGCAAGTAGTTTCTCCTCTGTTTGAAAAATGCAGAATATTGAATTTGGAAAATCAAATACTTCGGGAGTATGCTATGTTTGTTTATGAAAGTCTTAGCAAAGCTATTCCAACAATTTCTCATGAACTTTTCTAAAAGTGAATACATTGCATCCCCATGAAACTAGAGTCTCTTGCTGTGATAAATTAATTGTTTCAATGGTGCTAAGCAGGCCGCAAAATAAGGAAAATTCATTGTGTACGTTGGCGTACTTAATTATTTAATACTTAGTATGTCTTATAATTGAGCCATACTATAAACTTTGTAACAGAGTACATATTCTTAATGGGAATAAAAATGAAGTCTAAAAGATAAGAACTAAAATGTTACAAATTTATTTTCAGCAACCATGTATTTTTTTATTTTATACAACCACAGGATATTTGAAGTCTTTTTGTTTGATTGATTGATATTTTTTTCTTGTTACTTTCAATAGGAAGTTGTTCATTATTTGACAACAGGATACATTTTACTTACTTACGTAACTACTTACATTGGCTCTGGTTTATTTCTGTAAGTGAAAAGTGTTCTTAATTAAACAATGTGTAACGTAGCCAACACATTTGCTACATGCTGACATTGAAAACTATACTGTTAGTCCTGTTGTTATCCGATGTATATGGATTGAGTTGGAGGTAACCTGAATGTTAGCTGTGAAGCAGTGCCCCCAGACACCCCTCAAATAAGAGGCCAGCTGAAGCTCCCAATTTGCATTAGACATCATCACTACAAGTGGGTGCATATTCATGCTGGGAAGGAGGAAGTCAGCATGAAGTGTTTTAACTGCTATATCTTATATTTTTTCCAATAGTTTGTTGTCAAGAGAAAGAACTCAATAAAAAAATAAAAATAAAAATATTGTGAAATCAAGAATTAAAATTTTATGAAAATTTTACTTTCAAATATTTTCCAAACTAAACCTTGAAAATTGATGCATTCTCTTTTTATTTTGATCGATGACTAGAGAGAAGAGTGTTTTACATGCTAATAAGAGTCTCATCAACTTCAAAATTGATGACTAAAATTTGCTCCAATTTTTTAACCCAACAGTATAGCCACCAATAAATTAATACTTATTAAACCATTTGTGGCAGCATTTGATTAACTTTTAGACAATTAGGAAGAACATTTTTAAATTTTTAAGCATTGTTAGTTTTTAGTCTATGCCATTTTTGTCAATTTTTATATGGGATGTCACCATAAACAAGTATGTCGGTTTATGCCAGTACAAATGAAGGAACTTAAAATTACTTACCTGAAAGAATATCTGAAAGAGATATTCTTCTTTGTATGCTCTGGATACTCATATATATTTTGAGTCAATATTGTAGCATATTTGCCCCACTTGATCAAGAATTTACCACATAAAAGGGCTGATTTTGAGGGTGGTGTCCGTATTTACCAAGATTGAAAATAGATTGTACACTGCGTACTTACTACAAAGAATGCTGTTGTTTGCCTGAAAGCTCTGAAAATGAGGAAGTACACATAGTGTTGTTTACTAATCGAATGGCCCACCCTGATTTCACCCCTGTGGGCTTCTGAAGTGCACTTAATAAGCTACACTAAAATGGGGTGACTTTGAACACACATACCCTAGTCAAGTAAAAGCTGTACTGTAGGTCTGTCAGCCATCCACAATGTTTGCTTTTAGTATCGTTGCAAGTGTCTCACTTTGGCCTACCATTTTGAAAAAAAATTTCCGGTAGTCATGTGATCACACTCACCAAAAACTCGGATTCAAACATTTGTTCACATTGGTTATGTTTAGCAAAGAAATTTTTTTTGAAGAAGGTATTAAAGCAACTGAATTTTTGTTTATTTTTTCATTAATAAGATTGATTGGTAAATTAGTTATGGTTGCAATTTTTTTTGCAGTTTGCTATTTTTCTTTATAAGGAATACACCAGGGCGTTCAAAGTCACTCCAAATTGCGGAGTGACTTTGGACAGTTTTAACTCGTCACCAGCACCAATAGGGAAGGAACATTGTCAAGGGCTGTATTGCATCTTGTCAAGTGAACCGGCATAGGTAATTTTCACATTGAATTAAAGCAAAAGTGATAAACTGAAAGCTTCTGGGAAGAAAAAACACTCAAAATTATTTAAAGTCACCCCATCTTACGGTAATATTTATGCATTATATTAACATTTATGATATATAAATAATTCCTCATCCAGGTATAACTTGGCTTCCTATGATAATTTTGTTTTTTCGACTGCAAATTGACCGGCATAAAAAAATCTGTCCAAATTATCTCAATAGAGTAAGAGGAATACACAAAGTACTACAGTTTCAAAAGGTTACAAACAAAATGTATGAAGTCAAGTAAATCTTTTAGCTTCCTCTCAAAGGAAGGCTGCAATGCCATCATATCACATGAGAGAAATCAAGAACAGCTTTTCAACAAAAATAAATAGAACTGAGAGAAATTCTGGCTCTATACATCAACCAAAGTACTACTTTTCAAAAAATATTGTCACTGTAATAATTTAGCAAAAAATAGCAAAGTGCTTTGTTTGTGCAATTTCATCAGACTGTCTTTACTCCAAGCTCCATGAGAGTGAAAATTTTTTGTTGCTCTAAACAAGAGAAGAAATATAGCAATTTCAATGGTGCTTTTCCCCCATTTTTGTCACGTGATGTAAATTTTAAGAATAAAGCTTTTTCCAAGCTAGCAAAAACCTCAAACTACTTCACATTGATGTACTTTGGATATAGCTTTTAATTGATCCCTTTAAAGTGATCTATACTCTCTGAAAATGTCAGGTTTTACTTTGTACTGGCTTTTGAGTTCTACTCAAGCAAAAATTTTCCTTATCAAAAAATCACCATTTTTTGCAGCCATTTTCAAAAGTATAAGGCCCATTCTTAGGGTTATACGCTATTAATAGAAATGGAAGTACAACAACAAGGCACCACGCCTGCAAAATTTTACAGTATGAAGCAATACACAGTCCTGTAATTAGTTAAAGTAGACTGTTTTTTGAAATTTGGATACTATAATGAATAAATAATACACTTCATTTGCACAAATTAACAAGAAATTGACAGAACTGTTCTTTTTATTTTCTGCGCCTCTAGTGTCTTTTTGACCTACATTCTTGACAACAATACTTTACCTTTTATGATGTTTACTTTAGCAATACAGTTTTCACCACTTTCAATGTCAATGTTACTACTGTCAATATCATTTCATCATTTAAATGTTTTTTGATTTTCCTGGAATTTTTGTCTGTGTGCTTTGTAGTATTCATATTAATCCATGAACTGTCTTTTTTGAACTTGAACAAATGTTAAGAGTCACTCACATTTCGAGAGTCCTTTTTCTTTTGGCTCGACCTCCTATTTTACCAGCAATTAAAGTCATAGTGATGAAATTTCTTTCAGATGTATAAAAGATGTTGAAAAAGTTTAAAGTTTTTAATTAAACTTTCGAAAATGCTCAGCCGATGCAGCTGATGTTCCAGAAAAACATTGATTCTATGCGCTTCAGAAATTAATTCCAGACTCTCTCTAAATTTACACCTACCTCTGTTGTTTCAAAAATGATACTTTTTCAGTGTTTGAAGCAAATACGTTTGAAATTAAGACCATCAGGGACTATTCCATGCAGTGTCTCAAGTCTTGCTAGGAGATTGATGTGCAATCCCTTTCTGACTAGTGTTATTAAATTAAGTTATAAAACGCTTTATGTCAAGAAAACTGATGAGGCTGGATGGAGAGCTTGCTCATAATTTCTTTTATGAAAACGCATTTCTAATAGCTCTTAATCATTGATATGGCTCCGTGTGTCCAAGATTTTCAATCATTGACTTTGAACCCTTTTCTAACATCTGATATTTATCTAAATAATGAATTAGATACAGATTCTAGATTCTAATCTATACAATAATATTTATTCTGCACAAAATATGAGTGGATATTTTGATGCTGAAGCTATTCCAGCCTTTTTAAGAGAAAATTTGGAAAAAGACATGTCTTGTCTTCATACAGATATTAGAAGTTTAAAATAAAATATTGATTCGTTGAAACTACTCATAGGCGAAACAAAAAATTGCGTTGATATTACATGTGTGAGCGAAACTTGGTGTAATGATGACGAAATTAAAGCAAACTCTCTCCTTCATCTGAATGGTTTTAATGCTATTCTATATGCTCGGAAAATAAAAAAGGCATGAAGGTGGAGTTCTTATCTGTTTGAAGAAAAATATAATGTATCAGGTGAGGGAAAAACTTTTGATTTCGAATAAGAATATAGAAATTCTAACCATTGAAATGTTCATAAAAGAAGTTGAAAATATTCTTTTAAGCATTATTTACAAACTGCCATGTGGTGAAAGTGAAATACTAAGCTCTTTTGTGTAAACTATTGTAGAAACTGCAAATAAAGAAAATAAAAAGTGCTTTTTAATAGGAGATTACAATCTTGATTGTTTGAAATATGGAAATGATAGCAAAGTAAAGAAATTTTACGAGTCCATGTTTTCACTAGGTGCTTTTCCTCTCAGTAATAAACCAACTAGAGTTTCATACGATTCTGCTACAATTATTGACAATGTTTGGTAAAAGTTTGAAAAAAGTTATAATAATAATTGATACATCAGATCATTTCCCAATTCTTTTTTTCATTATGCATAGGTAAAAGAAAACTGAGAGAAAAAGTTAAAGTATTAAGACGAGAAGTAAACAAAAGCGAGTTTTCTTGAGCAGCTTTCCTACCTACACTGGGTACATGTAAATTATAATGAAGATATAAATGTAATATATGATACTTATCTAAAGACATTTACAGACGTCTTCAATGCTAAAATGCTAACTTTCCTTTCAAAGAAGTAGTGGTTAATGCTAAAAATGTTAAATCTCCATGGATCTCCAAGGATTGAAAAAGTCGTCCAAGACAAATCAAAAACTTTATATACAATACTTTAAGGAAAAAAGTGATGAAAGTTTGAGTAAAAGCAAAATTTTTAAAAATCAATTTGAACAGCATTTTATTTGAGAAATGTTCTATGGATTCACGCCGCACTTGAAATGTAATGAAAGAAATAGGAAAGGAGAAATCAAAGTCTAATTCTCTGTCTGTGAAAATTGTAATTAATAATGAAAATATTTCTTGCCAGCAAAAAATTGCAGATGAATTTAATCAATTCTTTGTTCATGTCGTACCAAACTTGTCAGCAAAAATACCTCCAGCTACCAAAAATTTGAAGATTATATCAATCAAGCAAATTCACTTTTTCTAAATTATTCTCTATGCATTGAAGAATTTGAAAAAACATTCAAAACACTACAACGTAATAAGGCTGCTGGCCTTGATGATAAAAACTCAAATATATTAATTGACAGCTATGACTCAATTAAAACTGTACTTTTCAATATTTGTCGCAATTCAATTGCCCAAGATAAATTTCCTAACTCAATGAAGATTGCCAAAGTTACTCCAATTTTAAAGTCTGGTGATAAGACTAATGTAAGCAACTACAGACCAATATCGATCCTGCCGATATTCTCTAAAGTACTCGAAAGAATTATATATAGTATGTTGTATAAGTACCTTGAAGCAAATCAACTTTATGAGAACCAATTTGGGTTTCAAAGAAGCAACTCAACGGAGGATGCAATTCTGCAACTAATTAGAGAAGTTAAACAGTCTTTTGAAAAAGGTGAGTATACTCTAGGTATTTTCATAGATCTTTCAAAGTTCTTTGATACTGTGGATCACGATATACTCTTGAAAAAACTCAATCTATATGACATAAAAGGTTCCTTTCATGTTCTTCTTAAAAATTACTTAAATACCCAAAAACAAGACGTTTATTCTGGTTTGTTCTCAAACATTGAATTTTTACCAATAAGTTGTGGAATACCCCAAGGGTCTATTTTAGGGCCACTTCTTTTCATCATTTTTGTGAACAATCTTTTCAGAGCATCAAACTTACTAAAAAAAGTCATGTTTGCTGACGACACGAATCTCTTTCTATCTAATAAAGATATAAATACATTATTTGAGACAATGAATAAGGAATTGTCAAATATTGAAACGTGGTGTAGGAAAAATAAACTCTCGTTAAATGTAAAAAAAAAACAAAAAAATTGACTCTTTTTGATGTTGCTGCAAAGAAAAAACATCTTCTTGATAATTTGCCTAGGCTAAAAATCTCAAATGTTTGAATTGAATGAAAAGAAGCTACAAAGTTTCTGGGTGTTCTAATTGATGAAAATTTGAGCTGGAAAAACCATACAAGCCATATAACGAGCAAAATATCAAAAAACATAGGTATACTTTATTGAGCTAGGAACTATATGAATACTAAGTATCTCAAACAACTTTAATTTTCCTTTGTACGGAGGCGCATTAGCTATGGAATAATTGCATGGGGAAGCACTAATAAATCAAAATTAGAGATTCTCTTCAACCGACGAAAACATGCTCTTAGAGTTATTAACTTTCAAGATAAATTTGCAGCCTCAGCACCTCTTTTCCTTGACATAAAACCGTTAATTGTTTATGAATTGAATTTATACAGTATTCTGAGTCTTACTTTCAGAAGTATTTATAAAACGTAACCCAAGGTTTTTGATAGTATTGCTACGCTGAAATCAACAAACAAATACGCGTTGCGTAATGGCGGTAATCTTTTCGTACCGAAATATAAAACTAAATTTCTTCAGTTTAGTGTTGATTATAGAGCTCCATACCTGTGGAACAACTTGGTTTTAAATGGCAGAGATATCTCAAATTACAATTTTTTTCTTTTATTTAGGTGTAAATTAAAAGAATATCTACTTTCTCTTACTCTTGAAAATGTTCTTAAATACTTTTAGCAATCTTCAATATTACTCTTTATTTCTCGTTGCATTCAATGCAATAGGC
This sequence comes from Cladonema radiatum, assembly GCA_025330745.1. Lineage (NCBI taxonomy): Eukaryota > Metazoa > Cnidaria > Hydrozoa > Anthoathecata > Cladonematidae > Cladonema > Cladonema radiatum. The sequence continues at coordinate 13,019 of JANSTP010152224.1, read as the reverse complement.
AGGAGAAAAGTGTGCTTTTAGACAGAAATTTGAAATACAAGCGCAGTCCAGTGATAATACCCTTCTGGTCTCCTTCTGGTTCCCTGTCTCATAGTAATTTGAATTATGCAAGAATGAATTAGCTATATTAAATATGTATTATAATTGTTTTATTATTAGCTATATTTATTTACAGTTCTTTGTAAATACTATGAAACAAAAAAATAAAAAATAAAAACAATTAAAATAAAAATAGTCAAGGCTTTAAAATCTCTAATACTTAATTTAGATTAAGTTTACCAAGTTTGGTCAGAGAAGAAGAAGTATTGGTCTTACTAAGTTTTTTACAGCAGTTATTGTTAAGATGGTGAGAGAAGCTAATATAAAACCTGACAAAAAAGTGGCAGCACCATGCTGAAGTGTCATATAGGCCTATGCTGAATTCCCTATTCAAAAATAAGAAAAAAAAAGATTAATATGGATGAATAAGTCTAATATGGTTGACGGTCGTTCAATCATTATGGATTGATTAGTTATTCTAACCAATTTATGGAGCATATATGTTCTCACCTTCTTGTCACGGCAATATGACAAAATTTTCTGTGCACCTAATCACCCCAACTTTTTTACCCAGTGGACCAAATTTATTTTGTACTTTTTGTTCTATAAGAATTTTTTCAGAGCCGGGTAACAAATTTCAACTAAAATGAAGAAAATCTTGGCTTTTTTATAAGCTGTAAGGTCATGAAAAGATGATAATTTTCACAACCACTGTACAAAGTGTTTGCAGCCCATGTAAATTAGCTAATGAAACCAAAATATCCCAATTCCATACTAGTTTTCATGATCTAGAGTCCAATATTAACAAAAATACACAAAAATCTGACATTTTATGGCTAAAATGACATCATAATTTCTATTTCTGCCATTATTAACCACTGGTAACACATACAAAATATGTTTTATATCTGATTTTTCTAAAACTATCAAATTTGATTTGAATATAAGCCTCTAATTACTTATTTTTGAAATATGCACCTAAAAGTGCTATTTTAGCTAAAAATTACCAACCGAGGTTAGCCGAGGTTACCAACAAAAATGATGATGTCATCATGGAGCCACGTTACTTTAGATACCATGACTTACATTTTTAGAATGTTTACATGTTACTCTATAATCCTGCAAAGTTTCATGGAAATTGGTTGAGTATTGGGGATTTTAGACAAGGGGGAGGGGGTAATTTGCCCGCCCCCCCTCCGAGCCAATGAGAATCTTCTATTTTGTTTTTGTTTCCCATATAAGGAATGGTGATTACCATATTTAAATCTCAAACTGCGCTTTTAATATCATTTCCAGAATCTTTTTTGATCTCTTTTTATTGTTATATCAGCAAAAAATGGGATTGTCGCCAGGACTAAAGTTTCCTCTGCAAATCTTTTGTTTTAAATATTTCAGACAGTGAGATATTGTCTTGTATCTCAGCATTTTTGTTGCATATTTATGGTGTGACAGCATGGCATGCCTGAAGAACTAAACCTTAATATATATTGAGTAAAAATGTGCTAATTATATGAAAAGATTATTATTTAGTATTATAGATTCTTTGATTTGGTATTTCTTCAATTTTTAGTATTTCAAATACAATTATATCCCAATCTCTATTATTTTACATCAAGTGGGGGTAATGTTATCATTTCTTAGTGGTTGATGATAAGTATAAAAGATTTAATTATATGGATCTATGTTAATATTGATATACTCTACGCAACCTTCTTTCTCTTAAAAGAAGAGTTGTTCTATATTTTCCTATTCTGTATTTTGAAATTTAAGTCTTAACTGCTTCGAAACTTGAGAATAATCTCTAAGAAAATTATGATAAGAAACCATATATTTTTTATGGAATTATCTAAAAACCTGTTGCTATGGGTATTATATACTTATAGTTCTGGTAGTACTAGTCTAGATATTATAAACTGCTCCTTGAATAAATATAGATCTTTAGAATGTTTTGCTGTTTCAAAGTATTTTCCCACATTATGTATCTTAATTAAAAAGATTTTTTTCCCATTTTTTTAACCTGGTTTCTATCTTTTTACATTTATTTTCAAGAATAAGTTTTCGGTGATCTGAGTTCTGAGTACACAATGTAATCCATTATAAAGTATTCACATATGAAGCTGCATTATTTTGATTCAGCTTTTTAGGTGTATGATGTCAGGTATTTTGATGACCTCATTACAATTATTTTTCTTTACTTTTTGCAGGATTTTGTTTGGTCTACTAGAGCTTTTATATGAAGCGCTGAGAAAACTTGATTGGGCATTTCATCATGATTTTTATATGTTGCTCTTTGAAAACATTAAAAACTATAAAGAAGTAATTTTTACTGATCAAATGGAACAAGCATTAAACAAGTTGTTGAATCAAATTGTGCTGGTGTTACCAACTATGGTGCATGACTTCTCAGATACTGACAAACTGGAGAAACAGTTTCAGGTATGGTGACAAGCATAGATATTATTTTTTTCTAAAGTATATTTTTCTTTTTAATTCATGTTTTTAAACATTGAAATATCAAAGACTTCTATCTCAGAGAGGGGAATTTGGGGAAAAGAATGATTTCAGGAAAACTTCATTTTTTTGGTGTTGTAATTACGATATCAATTTTTTGTTTAAGTAGGGCAATTTTCGATTAGTGATCACCTACTTTTAAGAAAAATGATTATATGTTGAATTAATGCTAGATTATCTAATATATTTTATCATAATGGCTACTTCTTTTGCCTATTTTTTAAAAGAAGGGAATCAGTTTAGAAAAAAGAAAATAAATCTATGATTTATTTATTCCTTATTAGCATGATTTATCTCTATCACATTATTAATATATGTGATAAATGGTGAATTCAAACTATTGCTAACCTTGTGCTGAATATTAGCTTAAAATATTAGCAATTGGTAAAGGCGGAGGCAAATGCATCAAAATTTTTCATCAAAATCAAATTTTCTGATTTTGATTAAATTTTCATCTAAATTTGATTATTTGATAAAACTGAATTTCTCATTTGCCATGCCCTCAAAATACCTTACGTCAAAACATTCAAATTTTGGGATTGAACCTACTTGATGTGATAAAAAACTAACACTATTATATTTGTTATCTCTAGTTTTTAGCATTTTTAACTAAAAAAATCGATAAAATTTTGATGAAATCAACTCAAATGCATCAAACACCCATCAAACAGAAAAAATCGGCTTAGTGAGTAGATTTATTTTGATGAAAAGTTTGTTCGAGAACAAACTTCATCAAACTCCATCAAACTCAATTTTTTCCTTCTCTGTTCAATTTTTTTTATTTTTAACGTAAATATGGTTCGTCTCAAATGCATCAAAATTTTCATCAAAATCACGAGTTTGATAGATTTTGATGAAAATTTTGATGCATTTGCTCCCGTCTTAAGTTTCAAGTGAAGAAATTTATTCCATAAGATAAAAATGTGCAGCAAAATAATTTTTGTGACAACAATAGTTGAAGAAAAATTTTCATTCTTCAGTTTACTCAACTCCAAATGACCATTAAAAATAGTATACAGGGGGAAAAATAATGGTCGCTTGTCTGTAAAAACTGGCAACAGAAGCAAAAAAAGTAGTGAAATAAGTTTCGGAAAGTCATTTAAAATCGACTGACAATCACTGCTTTTTTGCAAAAATAGTATGTTGATAATTTTACCTTTGTTTACCATATTTCTCTATATTAAACCTATTCTCCCCTGCTTCTGACTGGCACAAAAAGCCTGCATAGGGTTAATTATCGCTTAGTTAATGTTGCTCTCTTATAATGTTTGCCTGTAAGACAGTTTTGATATTGATTATAAATATTTGCATATTTATGAGTAAATGTAAAATATTGTTTTATAGATAAGGTATTGCGTAACATGAACAATTTCGGTTTTTTAGAAAGTTTTCAGAACTTTTATTTGATTCCTTCAAATTTCAACTAGCGACCCCATTGCTCAAAAAAGTAGCAAAAAGTTAAGACAAACAAAATTTAGAGGTAGTGTTTGCTATATTTTTGGTATTTTGGATTTTTCATTCAGAAAAAATACGAAAACTGGTTCTTATTTCATCTTAATCTGATTTTTACTTCCAAAGTTATTAATGTTGGAATGTTTAAGGATTTTTAGTACATTTTCAAAATTACCAAAAATATTTTTTATTCGCCTTTTTGGCTTTTTTGTATTATACTGTAATCCAAGTACTAAAACCATTTTCATCTAATTCAAAATCATTTCACTTGCGTATTTAGGGCATGTGGCCCAATAATCGAAAATGACGCAAAGCTAATATACCAAAATTGATTTTTGAAAAAATAAGACAAAAATCTTATATTTTTAAAGTATACATCTTTTGAGAAAAGTTTTGTTTACAAAACATCTCTTCAGAAATAATAATGATTTCAATATTTGATCAAATTACCAAGGCACTTGATGACATCACAAGTTTAAGAAAAACATAAGGGAATTTGCCTTGATGTGATGGTGCTAGTCTTAATGTAGGGGTATATAATTGTCTTTGCACTCAAATAAAAAAGGAATGCTATGATTGGTTGATGATCATACACTTTACTAACCACTGACTGGAGTAAGCCAGAATTCATAACATTGATATTTTGATGTTAAATGTATCTGAATTGTCAAAAAATAATAGAATGTTGTATTCTTTATTCTCACAAACGGCATTTAATTTAAACTAGCTGCATGCAGCATCACATGACGCTGAAGCATCGTATTGGTCTGCTGAAACAGTCCCAGATCGATCAATATTCTAAAATCTCTAAGACATGTTTTAGATTATTGGTATTGTTCTAAAATTTTTTTACATAGGTTACTACACTTTTAAAATCATAGATTGTTGCAATATTAACAGTCTTAAAAAATAGATCCGTCTTCTAATAAAAGCATTACACAATGCTGAAGGGTCGTAGAATCCGGCTAGTGCATATCAAGTAAACATCTGCTCTTGCTTACAATGTGCTTTCTGTTCTTTAAAAAGGTGAGACAAAAAAGTAAAAGATAGGCTGTTGCTATACCAACCAATCGCCAAATTAGAACTATTTTAGGCATATGTATACTAATTGTTGTCACTAAAGTCAAAGTACAGGTAAAATTTTCCATTTAATGATGTCATAGGCCATTGCCATAGCAACCAAGTGTCAAAATTAGACTAAAAATCTTTAGAACCATTTGGAGAGTATGTGAACCAAGTTTGGTCACTAAAGGCAAAGTACAGGTGAAGTTATAAATAATTTTGAAAACTGGACTTCAAAGGATCTCATAAGTTGTGTCATAGCAACAAAGTGTCAAATCTTGGTCCAAAATACAGAGGACCATTTTGGGTATACGTGTACCAAGTTTGGTAACAAAAGTACTGATGCAGTTAGAGAAAATTTTCTCCATAGCAATTTTTCCTTGTTTTCTATACGAAAAGTTTCATACCGAAAATGCCCGTCATGTACATTGGAGTGGTTTCTGGTTTCTGTGGTTTCTGGTTTCTTTTCTTTAATTATTTTCAGCCCATAAAATTCCTTAATTTGCTCATTTAGCTATTCAGCTTGCATAAATTCTCCCCCTTTGGCGCTACGCAAATTATGTATAGATATCATGGCTGTTTTTATTGTTAGAGATAAGGATTCAATACACAAAGTCATTATAAAATTTTGTCAGTTGATTTCATGGCATTATAATTACTATGCAAAAATATGGTTGTTGGTAGAAGATAGGCTATAGGCTGCAATGACTCTAACTGTGGTCAATGGCTCCCTTGAAGAAAATCTCGTACAATTTACAAAAAAAGTATTTTTAGTAACAAATGTTTTTGGCGTAATTCATATTAGATCAGATATTTGTCATCATAAGTAAATGATGATTTCCAACAATCATATGCTAATTTGTATTAACTTTTTTTACTGACGATTTTTCCTTACTACAGTCTAGCCAGAAAGGTCAGAAATTTGGTCAAAAATTGTCTCAACCACACTCTTGAAGTATTTGAAAGCACATATTGGTTCTTAGTTATCTCCTCAAGGCTGAAAATTAATAGTTCTTATACTTGCAATTTTATATAGTTGAAAGTACTCTAGATTCCATCCAATATTTTAGGGACCCTTTCTGCTAGGATTTTTAAGAAAAAAGTCTTTGAGAGACTTCTAAACGGGTCTCTCTCACCTACTCAGTGGTACACTCATCTAAGAGTATTTTTATTTTTATTTTTTATTTGGTCTTAAGGGCTTTGGATTGTAGAAATTGAGATATTAGTATATGTATCTAATTCCGTGAAAAAGATATCAAAACCTGTGAAATATTGCTTCTTTTTACAGAAAAATTAGTTAAAATTGTCAATAAATAACAGTTGTCACCTCTTGATATCATTTTTAGTTTGTTGCAATCTTTTTCCAAGCCAAGATCTATATCGGAAGATATTTTTCTTCAGCCATTGAACAGTCTTTGACAGTATCTCCGGATTCCTGAACCAATCTAGGAACAGCACCTAAAGTGGTAGTCATTTTGTAGTTAAACAAATTGAAGAAGCATTCTTCTAGCCAGTGAGAACCACCTTACTCTTAGTGACAGTTTAGCTTTATTTTAAGCATGTGTCGAAAAATTCAGCTCATTGCAAATACTCTGATGAGAGTTGTGAAGAATATATTTTGACTACAGTTAATGAGCTGTTGACTAACTATCAGCAATGAACTAAACATTGATAATTAACTTTAACAACATTAACCATAAGAACATAAGTCTAGTGGTTGTTGAATAAAATCATAATAATATAAATCTCTTGATTAGTGATGAAAATTTAAAGAATGTAAATCTTACAATAAGAACTTAAGTCCAATATAAGTCCGATTGATAAATACCCTTTTTAGGATATATTGCTTTTATTCTCTTCTTTATGTTTAATGAATAGTAATATCAATAGTAATAGTAATTAGTGAATATAATATCAAACTAAAAAGTCATAAATGGCCATGATGAATTTATTTATGTGTTAGCGATTGCCATTTGTATAGTTTTAGTTATAGGAGTTAATGGTTGAATGGGATTAACTGCTATATTGGTTATTATGTTAATTGTAATTAATTGGTAATTATTTATGGTTTTATCGTCGTAGCTTTACTAATTGATTACATTAAGATTCTACATGACAGGTATGGTAACTCACACTGATACTAACAACTACTAACTCTACAAGGTACATTTGTCTTTTGTTGTTGTGTTTGTTTCAAATCATATTTCAATCTTTTCTCAGTCTTCTTTAGTACTCAAACAAAACAAACAGTTAGATTGGGTCTTAATAAAACTTTTTCAAATTGTGCAATTGGCTCTGCTTCTTTCCTCACGTTTTTTGCAGATATTAGAATGGTCTGATGGTCATACTGAATGGTATGGTTAATGAACTTTACCCAATAACGTTTATACTAAGTAGACCTCTAACTCCCATTCTTTTCTAGTGAGCAAGTTGAAGTCCCAAGAAACCAAGCCATAGATATGGCTTTCCAAACAAACAATGGCATAAAAATGTCACTAGATTTCTAACTCTACTAAAATCAAAACACTAATTTTTCATAGCGTGATGTCAATTGTGAGATACTAGCATGCTATTTTTATTATTTAGCGCCAAAACTGGCCACTTAAGGTACTTTCTTTCCAATAAATAGCATCTTTAACTCTGCCTGAACCCAGGTCTTTCACGTAGCGGATGTCTTAACCACTAGACCTTTAGAGCAAAGTTTTCTTTTGATGACTTTAAAAGAGTTGATGAGTGCTGGCCACCTGCAGGTATGATCACCTACCCTGCCTAAAGCTAGGAGCTCTTTGCTTCCCTATCATTATGTTGCCATGATCAAGGCTTGGTACTTGTACTTCCCGCACGTTACTTCTTAGTGGTTATGTCTGTCGAGAGTTGAATGCTCAACTGTAGAATACAGTGGCAATTGTGCTTCATTTTTTTTATAGACAACTTATGTTTTAATCAACCTTGTTTTTCTTAGCTTGTCATGGTGCCAAAAGTGTTAAGTTTTCTCCTGCTCCTGAGCAAGGGAATATTCATGCAGGATAGAAAGTGCATTGCAATTCACAATCTAAAATATTCGATATACATAGAAAAAAAATTTTCTTACCTGTCTCTGCTTGATCTGTTTATAAAAGTTTTCAAAAAATTCTTTTCGAAAAAAACATTCAAAAGACCTTCAAAAGCTGGACCAGGAGAATAAAGTTTGCTGAGGGCCATCTTTTTTGGTGGAAAGCAGTAGAGAAAACAAAAGTACCGTGGCTTCAATTTACAGCACCGAGTCTCAAGTCTAATTAGTATATACGTTATTGATTTTACCTATGGTTGCTATTGAATACAGAGCAACTTTGATTGTAGTAAGTATTCTACTCAAAGATTTCTCTGCTAATTTTGTTCAGGGAAAGAAGCTTTCCATAGTTAGAAACTTTCTTTGCTAAAATAGTTTCTGTTGTTACGGAAGCCATGTAATGATGGTAACTACACTTACTTTCCAAATCTACCAACCAATTTTGCATGACATTGTCACATCTCAAGACTTAACGTTTCCCTCATAGTCTAACATTAGATAACATTGCCAGGCTACCAAACGATGTAAACTGATAAAGAGCTAAGTAATATATTATTTAGGTCTTTCATTTTGATATTATATTTCCAAAAGTTTAGAAATGATGTTCATGAATTTTTTAATTATTCTCTACAATAACACTAGGTTATACCACTTATACCATTATACCATTATACCATTTTCTTGCGTGTTAATAGCATCTTTTCTGTTCCTATGGATTTATTTTTTTGTCCACTTTTCAATTTTATACTTTAGGAGTATTGGTAATGATAATAGTTTACTTAGATAATATCTGTGTATTACAGCTTTAGATGTAAATAACTTTCAACTTGAAGAAATAAGTTTGTTTTTAGTGCTCTTTTTGAATGTAATTAACTTTGATTTATGACTAATATAACCTGCCTTTCCAACACTGTCCTAATGCTAATCCTACGTTAAGATTGAAGTATATCAATAATAATTGAGCAATATTCTTCTAGTCTGAGTGCTTTCGTTCCTTTTTTCCCTAGATATTTCTGTGCTTTATAACATTGAAAATCAGCAAATATAACCTAGCACCAATCATTGAAGAATCATGCAAGTTGCTGAATAAACATCTGCTACAAATGGTAAGCCCAATATTCATGTCTATTTGTATGTAAAGTTTTATATTCCATAACAATGGCCATATAATCGTCATGTATGACCATATCATGGTCATAATTCCGTGTCATATATTATTGTTAAATGTTATTTTTTAAGTAAATTGAACATATACTGCAGATATCTGTAATTTTAGAATAATTATTTCCAGATTTTTTATATAAGTTATTTTGTTTTATTTTTATGGGAATGTTTGTTCCAAGTAAAATTCTAGAAAATCAATTACCTAAGAAAATCATTTAAAAAGGTAAAAAAATTTAATAGTATGTTTGTGTTTAAGCACTTATTTGAAAGCTCTTATTTCCTTCCGTACAGGCATATGACTATCCTTGCAAAGTTGTTGACTTTTATAACAAAGAAAACTTACATGCATATTGTGAAAGAATTCAGCTTATTTTATCAAAGGCTGTGGGATACACCTTAAGCATAGGAGAAGATGTAAGTCAATATTACTAGTCATGTTATTAATATATTGATATGTTATTCATCATATCACAATCATAGACATGCTATGATATGCTATATAGGCTTTCTGACATTTTTGTTCAGTTTTTATTTTAAGTAAAATAATAATTTTCGTGCAGAATTTTTATTTACTTATTTTTTATTTTTTTGGCTGAAAATTATGATTATGTGACAGAAATTAGCCGAATGTGGCAACATTAAATAAACTTTTATTGAAAGTTTCAGAGGCAAGGAACGGCTATTTATGAAAACGAACATAATGAAATGATCATTGATTTTTTGGTTTTTATTAATTAGATTCTTAAAATGGCCAAAACTTTGAAGTCCTATAAATTTGGTAACAAGGTTGCCTCTGAAGCTGAAATTTTGCAGTTATGTTCTTGAGGTAAAGGTGCATTTTGCCTTGGAATGTTAGCAGTAAGACAGCTTTTCTCCATAGATCTTTTGTATGTTTACAACTGCCTTTTAAACTCTTATTACTCCAAATCAAAGTCAAGTCCATTGATGATAAAACTGAGGTGACAGGTGACAGGGCTTCGTTTGGAACAGTTAAAGAGGCTGTCAAAGCTGTTGAAAAGCAGCCATAATTATGATTATTATACATGTTGTAACCATTTGTTGTTATGGAAACATTTAAATTTTTTATAAATTACCTTTTATTGACTGTATATTAATTTTTGATTATTTATTTTTAGTACTATTAAAGTTTTAAAATAGACAAATCTTTAAAACCTCACAGCTTAGTAAAGAAAGGGTTTCTCTAGTTGAAGCCATTTTATTCATAACTCAATATTCTTGTTTAAATTCCATAAATACATGTCTTTGTATCAATGTATCAACAACCATAAATGTATGACTGTTGATGCATACAGTTATTATATGTCATGCATTAGTCAAATCGTCATTTTTTCAAATGTAGAAATGTCATAGCTCTACGTTCAAGTTGAATCATTAAAAAATCTAGATAAGTGCACTCTGCATGTTATTCTGTAAGTATTGAAGAGGTTGTCAAAACTGTTGAGAATTGATTGTTTTTTATTATATCAGCTTTATTGCCTGTGTGAAAAAAAAGTCATAAAAGGGGGAATTGAACAGAGACAACTTATGGTTATGATATTTTTGCTGTTTATTCTTTCTAAATTCGTAGAAAAGAGGAATACGTATTGTCAAGCCTAGTCCTCACTAGGCATTTATGTGCATTTAGGTGAATTGTGCCTAGGTGCGTTTAAAGGGATTCTGAACTCCTACTACAAATGACGCTTAAATCCCTCCAAGTATTATAAGGATTCACAAAAAAGTCGATGAAATATATCTGGAACTCACTGAAAACATAAACCAGCCAAAATCTTACTTTCATGGAATTTCATGTTCACCAGCTAACTCCTTGGTTGCTTCTGTGCTACATATATGTGCGAGATCTTGGATACTAGTGCAAGTCCACTCACGGAAGATTGCTAACTAAATATATGTTAATGACGTAAAACCGGTGCTCTGCTTGGAGGAACTCTTTTCGAAAATTGCTTTAACATGACTTTACTAAAATCTAAGTTATGAAAACCTATTCCAAATGTGCATAAAATTAACCACCAATAATTGTGGTAAAATGTTCTAGTAAAAAGATTTGATGAAACATAATAGTTTTACACATGCTCTCTTTACAAACGTACATTCCAACTGTTATTATCTTGTCAACTTTCCCGAAGCTTATTGAATTTTTTTGTCTTGTAAATAAATCATTTTTATGTGAAATGTTTTTATTTTGTGTTTTCATAAATCATACATCATACTCAAAGCTCGAAGAAAAATATTTTTAGCTTTTTCTCAGAATATGAAATCTGTTCGTTTTTCTTAGCAAGCGGTGAAATGAGATCATTTGGAAAACGCGGTGCTACAAGGATTAAGTTGTCTGTTATTTTAAAGGTTTTCAGGGTATCTTGTAAGGCCTATCTGACTCATCTTTTGTAACCATTAATTTCTATTGAACCCAGACGTCCTTACTGTAGATTTGTTTAGTTATTGTTCCCCAATTATTACCAACACTTATGGGTTCTAAGCAAATGTCAGACTTGTTAATAACAAACTAGAGTTTTCAGTGTGTGGAATGGAACAGTATGGCCACACTTGGAAAGGGCACGTCAATTTAGTGTAAGAGTAACAACTCATTTCTAGTATGAATTAGACTTTACCTCAATGTTCTCGCAAGAAGAGTGCTAAAAAATGCAGTATCCATACACAGATTCTGCGGAAATCCCCTAACCTTTCTCCTTTGAGGCTAGTTTACAGAATTTTTGGGCTGCGATCTCCTTGTGTTTTGTCCCGTCTTGGCTAGAGCTAGTCTAGCTCATGATGGTGTGTATACTGGTGTGTATAAATAGTGTGGTATAGATAAATTCGAAAATTGATAATACTATAGGTACATGCTGTTTTATAAAATTTGAAATTTTGAGAATTAAAGTATGAATAAATTACTCCTATCATAAACAAGTCGCTACTGCTGGCTAAATTGTGAGCCACTCAGAATTTGAAGGCTCTGTATTGAGATTATGTATATTGATAAGGAAGTAAGACTTGTATAAAACTATACTGCTTGTATATTTCAATATTTTTTTTAAGTAAATACCTGTGAATCATAAGGCAAGTGAAAGTATCCGATTGCAGTATCCTGGGGATTGAAGATACTTCCAAACCAGACGAGAAATCTAATGATTTCTTCTTGAAATACTTTCTATAATGATACCCTCTCATAATATCCACATACTTTTTATAAGCAACCTATTAGAAGCAACCCTAGGGAAGCCAATGAACATTTTAAGCTTTTATCTTTAACTTTAATTCTAAATTTTAAATTTTAACTTTCCTTTCGATTAGTTTTAAAATAAGCAATAAAAAGTTTTTTCCAACAACATTAGATAGAGTAATTTAATTGTAACATTCATGGCATCCTGAGATAGTTAACTTATAATACAAATGCTTTCTATAGATGCATTGATAGCTTTTTTGTTGAAATTTGAAAGGGATTTTGAATTTAAAGTACTGCGTATAAATTCATTCACACAATATAAAAAATCAAGTAACTCTTAAAGGGATTCCGAGGTAAAAATATAAGTTGGGCTCGGACGAAAGAGGAGAAAAAATGATGAATGCCAGTTTTTATTTCATCTCAATCCAACTTTTCATTCTTGAGATATTTGATGTTAAAGATTTGTCACTTAGGGAATTTCCCAAAAATGTTGAAGAATTTGTGATGTCATCTAGTGTATAGAAAAATTGCCCCAATCTTAAATTTAAAATATCTCAGGTT
>JANSTP010152113.1:0-12338 GCA_025330745.1 Cladonema radiatum | reverse complement strand
GCTACTCCGTGTTTTACAAGAACCCGAAAGTTTCAAACAAATCCTATGTGTGGTTCTAATACTACAAGGACGTAAAAGTTACTTGATCTCTATTATAATTTCGCCAGCCATCTTTTCTTTCATCAGTTTTTGTTTACAATCTGCGACATAAAGATGAAGGTGGTTTCTACATATTCACCAAGGAATTCGTGAATTTGTGAATACGTAAATGTGAGTAAATAATAAATAGTAAAAGAATTTCAAAATGTTTATTTTTGGTTATTATGATTAAATTTCTCCTTGAATACTTTATTAGTTGAAAATATGGTGTTAAAACCTATGCATAAACATGTAGAATAAAAACAGAGTGTAAACTGAATAAAAACTAAAAACCTACCATCATACTTTGGGAGTAAAAACTATAACATACATTCCTACTGATGATAACTCTAATCAGGCATATAAGAATATATCAACTATGTCTGTAGTTTTTCATAATATACAGAATTTTGACATCAAAAAACATTGTGAGAAACAATAAGGGTTGAATTTTTTTCAAAAACTTTTAAAATACGAATAGCTAAAACAGTTTACTCCCCCAAAAGGAACCTTCCTTTTTATGGATTCCCCCCTTTTCTAGCAAAAAATTTCCTTCCCCCCTTTTGGCCCATTTTCGGAAGAGTTGTAACGAAGGGGGTAGTTCAAGCTATGAAGACCACCTGCTGTCCAAAGCCCAATTATTTGTAACATATGGGTGCCTGTTATAGACAGTTTTGACTCTATGCAATTTCATTTCGTCCTTAGAACTTAAAGAACCTTATTAGTTAGGGACTCTTAACTACTATCATCATAGCATATCTAAGCACTTGAAACAAGTTTGGCCAGGAAAGATCACAGACCTGACCTTAATTTATTTGGGGCTGTTTGAATAGTAGTTTGTATGCAATGCAGTAGCTGAATTTTTGTTTGGAATAGAACAAACGAAAAAAAGGAAATTTTACAGTTTAGTCAATTATTTTGGAAATGAAGTAACTTTGAAGCTGAGTGTCCAGTCCGATGAAAACAAAGGAAAGTCTGTGAAGACACCTTTCAAAAGCGAGAAAAGAGCTGTGAAGAAAGGATACCACAAGGAGAAACAAATTTCACAGATCAAAAAGACTTAATGCAGATTGGAGTAAGTTTGATCTAAATTATTATACTACTCCGTTTTTTTTCAAAGATGGAAGTGGCCAGGACAAATTTTTTTGTATAGAAAAATTCATCTTTATTATAGGCTTTGACTTTGTTACATGTCCACAATACATATTGTGTCCCATTTATGTTAAGCATGTTACTGGTCCGACTGGCAGATCTACCTTGTCAATTGATACAATGGGAAGACCTAGATGGGGCCAGTCCTCTCTTGGAAGTAAAAATCAATATTCCAAATTTCGCCAAACCTTAATAAAACTTTTGCGAGAACATTTTAAGCAATGTTGGTTTGATTTTTGTTTTTATTATGTTTCTATTTTTATCTTATTAATTTACAAAGAGTATTTTAATGTTTTCATATAACACAAATGTCTGTCTGCTGCTTAAAAGAAGGGTTTTAGTATTGTTGGTCAAACAAAATCCAAGGCCAAATTTCTGAGTAAAAATTACTTAAAAGTGCCATTTATATTAGTATTAAAGTTTGTAATTGTGTTGCCTTATGGTTGCTTGTTGGTTAGGATGGCCAATTATTTCTCAGAAGTTACCTAAAATATTTTTGCTAATAGCCCAAAAGTGCTTACAATAAAATAAATATCAGTTTCAAAAATCATCGTAACTATGCATATTTGGTCATTAATAAAGTCTTTAAAAATATTACTTTAAGTCTGTTTCAATCATGTTAGACCAATCATGTCTGTTGTTCTCGCTACCAGAAAAAACCATGAGGTCATGCCATTGGGTTTTATCCTACAAAATAAGTCTAAGATGAAAAATTGTAAGTTCTTTTAGTTATTGACAGTTGGTTGCCTATTATTTTGACCCCCCGTTTCTATCGGCGAATGTTCAGGGTGGGCAGAAAAAAAGGTGAAGATTTTTCAAGTTGCATTAAAAGCCTGACTTTTATATTTTCATTAGTTTTTGCAACAAAAACAAGTGTTGAATATTTCCTTTGATTGTTTTACAGTTTTTTCAGAGTAATTTTCTCAATTGCACAATAACTTGGGAGGAAATTAAACTTATTTTTGCCAATGGTAATAATTTTTGTCCTGTACTCTTGTTGCTCAGTCTTTTGTTATTTATTCTTTCAAGAGATTTATACCCGGAGCATTTATATATTGTTCTTTTATATATACCATAGGATATATACCTTTGGTAGAAGTAAGCTATATTTTTAAATGCAATATTTGTATCTATGTTTATGAGTTCATGAGTTCAATCATGAGTTTTCATACACCTGGTTATTTTAATTTTGTTGGTATTTGCTTTTGTTATACCAATCCATTAATCTTGTGTCTATTTACTGAGACTTTGAAGAGATATTGTCACTGTCGGTTTTTTCCTATGTTATGTTGTTGGGACTGATTTATTGAGAGTTGAAACATTCACCTGCTTTTTAAGGTATCTATGGGCATTTATTATTGATTGTCATTTTTACCTTCAAATTAATAAAGGCAAAAAGTAGAAAAAGTTTGTTTGCTCTCTTTTATGTCTAATTTCCAATCAATTTTGTTTATAATTTTAATGTAAAAGAAAAGATAAACTTCGTTTTGATGAGCATTAGTTCGCAGTGATCTCAAATATCTGTTTTTGTTTTATTTTTTTTAGATTCTTTGATATTTAAATCTTCTTTGACATTTGATATTTGCCGAAAAAAAAATAAAAAAAAAAGCTCATCTATTCAATGTTTACTCGACAAAAAAATCTATCTGATATTTTACATCTAGTGGGAACATCAAAAAGATATTGCGACTCATTATATGAAACATTTCACAGGTGATTTAAAATTTTGTACTGCTTAGTATGTAATCCTTGAAATTAAAATTTTCGGGTAATCTGTGATGAAATTTGTGTTAATAATAAGCGTATTGAAACTTCCTATGTAACTGATTCATTATCTACTGAAAATGAGATGACTGCACTTTAGGGAAGACTTTAAAGAGGCACTATCAAGGTTAGATATTTTCCTTGATTCCATGGACATTTGGGCACTGAATATTAGGAGCTAAAAACTGTCTAATTATTGAGAATATCAAAAAATGATAAATATGAAAAAATGATTTGCGAAGGAAGAAAAAATTCACAGCTTTTGTTTGATTGGTTTAAAAAGCATAAAGATAAAATTATGTGAATAATTAAGGAAAAGATTTCATTCCTTTTTCGGAGGCATTCAAATCGTACTGCAAATAATTATGCCAACAGGCAGAGATCTTGTAGTGCTATATTATATTGCCTCGCAGACGACAATTTTTCGTTTAAAACAAAAAAAGATATTTTTCAGGACAAGAGTAAAAATTTTTGGCATATAAAGTGTCAGGTAGTGACTATGATCACCTGTTATACCTCATCGGTGAAAAAAACTGACACATGACAGTGGGTTTCTAACCACAAATTAAAGGATAAGAACATCAACTCTTCCAAGTTGAAAACTGCATGCAATTGGATTTTTTTGGCTGTGTTTTCTCTGGTGAAATTTCAGCTTGGGCCCAATGTTCCACATGATCAGCCCAATAGTACTCTCTTTTTAACATATATCATGATATTTCTGTCCGTTATTGTTGTTTGTAATTTCTCTGATATTCTTGATTGTGAGAATGTGACCTAACCAAAAATTTAGAGACTCTAATATATTTGTTCGTTTCTGAAACATTATTCTCTGCAATTTAATTTAAAGCAGGCATAAACACATCATACAAATTCAATTAATCCAGAAGTGCCTATTATATGCTGTCTCCTTGTGAAAAATGAATAAATTAAAGCAAAGTATTCGTTTCTGTGTGATACCTTTTCCACAGTTTGTGGTAGGGATCACAATCAATGAGGATGCAACGTAATGACTAAAGAATGTGATCGATTTATTCGAAAAAGCCCAGAAAATGAAATTTATCTTTGGCCAATACATACAAAGAACACTTTTCCATACCCATGTCTCATACAAATGTTTTTTCCACTGGAGTAATTGAAAAGAAGCATTACCTGTCCATTACATTGTTTACCATTATTTTGATCAAGATGGACTTGTGACTGAAACTCTGAAATTAGACATAACACAAGACCCATATACTGTATTAGTTATAATACGCTGTCAGATCAAAGGTATTTAACGTTGTGATGGTGGGTCGGGTGAGACTCATTTTAATTTTTAGAGGTAGCAAAGTGTTAAGTCAAGCTGAAAAGATTTTCCCTTGACATATTTTCCGACGCAGTTGTTATGTTCTTTCAAATGATCAGCCATGGAATGAATTTTCGATCAATTGTAGAAATGTTTGAAACAATCATTTTACTTTCCATAATGAAAATGCACCAGATACATCCTTTCACGACAATTGTCTTACTTCATTTCCATCATCTCAAAAACTGGAAGAGGTTTCTTTGGATGTTTTTTGAGGAAATTCATTTATACTACTCAAGTAGTTTTCACAACATTATTCCCACTGGATGCTTATCTGTTGACCACACATTTTAAATTGGCAGGTTTTAATATTTCTTCTTACTGTATTAAAGAATAAATTTTTACCTTATCGCTATGAGTCCCCCCTCGATACCAAAATCTTTTAACCTTAGTATCCATACCCTATCTGTTAGACCTATTTTTCTCCTGTAACTCAAACAAGTATTATTTTTAACAACTAAAGCGAGTAGCTCTCGGTGAAATTTAGATAGGAACATTAGAAAAGCAGTGTGTTTATAAATTCATATTCTCCTTGTCCAGACGTCATTACTTAGAACTATCCCTTTATTTTTCGTGATTGGATTTTCAATAAACGTTTTAGTTATTTAGGTATGATTTTGATCACAAAATACTGTGAATCCTCGATTAAACATCGCCCTGGAATAATCGCTGCAGTTTTCAACTTTATGTGTGAATAAGCGCTGCTCTCAAATAAGCGTCACATCTAAATTTGAAATGTGGCGCTTATTTGAGATATTTTCAATTATGGTATTCAAATTAATTCCAGTATAGGGGATTGATTCTCTATCGCTTCACTACGATCATCTTTCAAGCAGATCAGGTGTTCTCCAAGCTCCGGTGTCCACCCTGTCTGGTAGACATGATGTCCACCAATATTTTTTTGTAATACATACTAAATTTAGCTGGTTGTGTTCTTGCCATTTTCTAGATCAAAACATTTCACTTTTTTTCGCGGATATTCACTAAACAAGGATTTAAAATTCAATTGTGTAATCTTGTTTTTGTAAACCTTTGAATTCTATGACAATCGAATGTTTTCTGTAATTCTCTGTTTTTGTTTTTGAAAATATTTGTCTTACAAATTCAATATGGATCAAACAAGAACAAACGAAGAAGAGATTTCTCGTAAAGGAAAAAAGATGAACTCTTATTCAGTAAAGACGAAAATAAAAGCTCTTAATTATGCTGAAATACTTGGCAACAGAGCTGCTGGACGAAAATATGTAGTTGACGAGAAAAGGATCAGACACTGGTCAAAAAGTAAGGGGAAGATTGCAGCTCTCGTTGCTTTGAAAAATAGTAAAACAAGAAAAGGATTAGATGGTGGTGGTGCAAAGCCCTTAAGTACCAAGCTCAAAGAATGTCTCATTATCAGGAGATGAATACTTCTGAGGGAAATCTCGAAAATGAAGAATTTAAAGAATCAAGATGATGGCTTGGAAAACTCATGCGTCGTAATAACTTATCATTAAGAAGAAAGACTTCTATTGCTCAAAAAACCCTGAAAAACTCATTGCTAAACTTGTGTTATTTGTTATTCAGATTCGTCAAATGCAAGAAACTAATAGTACCCAAACAATTGCCATGGAAGAAACCCCGGTAAAGACTGACATGGTTTCACAAATAACTGTTGATGGGTGTGGTAAAAAAACTATTTCCATGAAAACAACAGGGCACTAAAAGTCCCCTGTTTGTTTGGCAGCAAAGGCAGATGGGACAAAAACTAAAACCAAAGATTGTATTTAAAGGTGCTGTTAGAGAAACGAAAATCTTATCGCAAAAATTTATAGGGCAAGCAGTAATCACAAGTTCCCCTAATGGTTCGGTGGACACTAGCCTGACCCATATGTGGGTTGGTAATGTACTTGTATCCTTTGCTTTCCATCGTAGCTTATTAGCAGGGGACTCATATGAGTGCCACATTGAGGACTCTGTTTAAAAATAATTAAATATAAAGAAGGTTGATGCTGTCATTGTACTAGGTGGTTGCACTAACATATCCAAGAACTGGATGTACCATGGAACAAAGCGTTTAAAGTGAATTGTACTGAAAGGTATGATGACTGGTTGGCTGTAGAAGGAATTCACTGGGTAACAGAGGCAGGAAATTTGAAGACTCCACCGAGAAAAACCATAATAAAACAGATTCTTGGTGAGTGCAAAGCTCGTCCGTCAGAAATGATCAAGGATTCATTTTTGCATTGTGGTTTAAATTTACCAGTCCATGGGTCACTTGATGATCGCATCCATCGCTTCAAGGAAAAACAACCATGCGCCCAAGGTCAAGAATCATTATGCTCACGGCTTTTAATGATTCATGAAAACCAAGTTGGTCCCTTCCAAGCAACCAATTCAGATGTCAATGAGGTAAATGAACCATGCCAACTACTTGATCCGGACGAAGACAAAGACGCGTGTATTAATATTTTGTAGATTTTTTCATATTATGCAAAGGAAAAAAAATACATCAACACCCTTGATTAAGCGCCACACTAAAAAAGTCGAGTTTTGAATAAACGCTGCGGCACTTAGTCAAGGATTTACGATATGATGCATATTTCTAAGCATTACAAACAAAACAACATTTTTATAAATATTGGTCAAACCTCAAAATAAAGGCCAATGCCTGGCTGGGACTAGTTACCTGTAGGCCATTTGCTAATAGTATTATTACAACAAAATTGTTCTTCTTGATAAAGTCCTACTATCCGTGAAAATTCTTAAACAATATTTGGTCGCATAAACTGACACATATAAAATTCCAAACTGGAGTTAATGTTTCTGCAAACATCGATTGAAAGAATGACGCTTACTTGTCTGGAGCACCTGTTCATCATGCTAAAAACAATGAGCTGTTTCGAGTTTGTATGGGTTTTGTTGTTGGCCCAGGTAATAATTGTGATACATTTTTCATGTTGCTACAGTATCAACATTGCTGCTGTTTTAGTTTGTTACCAGGTCTACTAAGAGCATCTGGTTAAATATTGTTTTGCAACATGGTTAGAGATGTGTTGTATTGGATCAGCAAACTGTTAGCACTCCTCTGGCATGGCCACAAAAACTCCCTAATGCAATAATACATTTAAAACCATATTGCTATATACAGATCGTCTTTATTAATAGAAATTTGACTTTCAGTGACTCATGAAACAGGTCAAATATTTAAGTATTATTATGATATTTGCCAAGTTTGTTGAAAATTCTTCTCCAAATTCAGTCTTTAGCTTTTATGTTGTTCTTATTTTCAGAAAATGAGACTCTTCCTTGTAATTTTCTTTCCTTTTCTACGGAAAAGCATAGGGGAATACAAAATATAGGGCAACACATTTGATAAAGAATCCATGGTGCTGTGTTTAGTGACCGATAGGAATAAATGGATTCTCAACTGGAAGCTGACGAGATCAAGTGGTCACTAGGAGATTTGTGAGGTGCTCAATGAGATTTCACAGAGATCGGCATGTAATAGTTTAGACCATTTCAACATTGACGATTGTTGTGAGCCTAGGGAATTTTATGAGATTTTTCTAACAATGCCTGTAAAGCTATATTTGTTTCACGTAGTGCAATGCTTGACTAAAACATTGCAAAGTAAACATTCATCAAAGACAAGGTCAGTCTCAGCAGAATAGGACTTATATTTCACCAGAAAACTGATAGTGGAGAAGAAAGAATAATGGAAACTCTGTCAGCAGAGGAAATTCAATTTTAAATCAAATTTCGTTATCTAATAAATAATATGTTAATGGAATACCAGAAAAAAGAGGAAGGATCTATGGCTCTTTTAACCGCCTTCTCATTTACGTTTAGTAAGAATGTGTGAGCAGAATCAAACCTGGTGATGGGACAGAGGCAAATGAGGGCTTACATAGATTGCTCAATTGTAGCTACCTGAGAGGAGTATTGATTCTTGGCCCTGAACTTGCATGGACAGTTTTGTGCATGCTTGTGTGTCTTTTTTTATTCACACAAAATGCAAAGTGTCGGGCAAGACACACATGAAGACCTCTAAACTTTCTCCGATATGCAACATACTAGAAGCAAGAAGTTTTTCAGAACAGCAAATCCCTTCCAAACCTGAAAAGGTGGTCAAATACGATGTAAATGACGATACTGAACAACTAAAGCCTTTTGTTACTAGAATTAATAAAGCTATCTGTTTTCTAAAAGGGATAAATTCCTCAGCTGTTCAGCAAAAGTTGGTTTTTGATTCTTTCTTGAATTGCAACATTTTAGAAGTGAATGGTAATCTCCCCATGGAGCACCATGCTAAAAACTTTATCAGAGAACAACAGAATCTTCAGCTGAAAGAAATGCCACAGAACGGTGATTGTATGATTCATGCCATCCTCGATCAACTAAAGGATCAATCACACTGAAAAAGGAACAATTGTTTTCAAGCAGTATTCCAAATGATTATTAAAGTTAAACTTAAAGAGCCAATATCCGATGTAATGCATTGCGACAAATATCACTTTAGCGAAATAGAATTCAGCGGTGCGTTAAAATTAAAAAGAACGTTAGCGCCAAAGTGTGGTGTTGGCAATGCATTGAATCGAATATTAGTTTTTAAATGGCAGCTTTGACAGCAGCAATATCTTGAAATCAAGGTGAGTTTATTGTCATTGTTAATTCTCACAATTATTTTCAAATTCCAATTAATAATAATTTATTATAATAGACCAATTAAAAAAAGGATTTTGTTCATTCTTTGATAAACAATTACCATTAAAACGATTCTGAACTTGAAAAGTAAGTTGGGTGTATATGTTGGCCTTTACACCAACCCTTTTTATTTTATCTCAATTTGTCTCAAGGATTTCAAGATATTTGTGTTCAAAAATTGTCTCTTAGGGGAGACAATTTAAGTAAGCTTTATGTTTTTCATCCTAGCCGACGTCTCCTCCAAAGCCTATTCTCATTTTCGTATTTCAAGGTAACCAAGGAACACTTTTTTCCAGATATTGTTAATGAGGAGGAGCATATTTCTCTTAAAAAAATCAAAATCACCAGCTGAAAAACAAGAAAGTGAAAGTGAAAGTGAAAGTACTTACAGCTCAAGAAAAGGAAATGTTGACATTGAATATATCAAGCAGTAATGGAATTTGAAAGAATAGCATTGAACATTTAGGTTAGTGTTTTATTTGTGTTGTTTATTCTTTATTCGGCATATGTAATGTTGTTTCCATGCTCAGTTTTACTCTTACATTTACTAAAGTTGAAAGTGCTAATGAATTTGCACATAAATTTTATATTTGCATTGCTCCTTTAATTACCTTTTTCTTGTGTTTCTATTTACTTTAAACTACTGTAAATCTATATTTTTCTTATGTAGATTCTTATGGCAGTGGGGATGATCAAACTGTTGTCGTTGATCATATGTTGTTCATATTTGAGTATTCTATTGAGAGCATCTTAAAGGCAGAACAAAGAAGAAAGCCATCAAAAATTGAGGGGATGGAGTTAATGTGCAAGAAATCATAGCTGACACAGATGACAGCGATGAGTTTGAAGATGATCACACGATCACATGGATAACGAAGAAAGTGAATCGGACGAATCAGATTTGTTTAACAGTACAGCAGAACAATAGCAATTTTATGTAGACATCTTCAGGCAAATTTTTTTTTATTTTTTTTTTATTTCATTTTATTTTTTAATTCTGGTGTAAAAATATTTTCTCATAAAACGAAAGGTATATTCCAAAGTACTTGTAATTAATGGTTTTTTTGTTCTTCGGAAACCATTCGATACATGTTGAAAAAAGATATTAAATTAATACAAAAAACCTCCAATATTTATCCCTATTCGGATATACAAAAAATATTCTGCTCGGAATGTTTTTTGAAATTGCCAAAATGTAATAGTTTGGAATAAATTCTTTTGAACCATATTTGAATATTTTATGAATATTCAAAAAATATACATGTGCCCACTGGGCCATTTGTAGAATAGATTGATTACCAGTATTCTTTTTTTTTTATTTTCTAACGACAACGTCTTCATATTCGTCATCAGACGTAACAACGCCGTCAGTTTCATGTTAAGACATTTTTTATTATTTAAGTATTGTTAAGTAGTTTTTCTTGCTGATAATTTCAAAATTTTATAGACCTTTATTATATAAAAAATGAGACACCAGATAAAGAGAGAACGTACTAGGAAGCAGTCAGGGGGATTCATTGGACCGCTTGCAAGTTTAGCAGCAAGATTTTTACCAAAAGTGGGTATGGCATTGGCCTCCGGATTTGCAACCAAAGGTATAGAAAAACTGGGATGAAAATTGCTAAAGGGACGTGGGCTTAATAGAAGACAACTAAATCTTACTATGAAAAAGTTAAGAAGATGAACCCATAATAGAGAAATTTAATACTTCGGAAGATATCTGCACATTGTTATCGACTTTTTACTATGGCGCTGAGCAACATGTAACACCTAATTACAATAGAATAATAGAAACCTCGGAAGACACATGTAGATGAATAAAAAACTTAAAAAATGCCTATAGATTTTTTTATTGTGGTCCTAGTAACTATTAACACTTAGCAAAAAATGTTAATAGACTTACTGTAAATCTTATTACTTTAGAATAAAATATCTCGTGTACCTCCTGTCTTTTTAAAAAATTTATTTTAAACGAGGGTACCTTGTACACCCGACTCCACACTGGAGATGTTTGTTAAAATTATAGACGTCTTTAGTGTTAGGGAAAGTTTTCCAAAAGGCTTCTACCACCAAAGACCCAAGCAGTGTCACTAGAAACTGCTCAATATCAGAAGGTATTATCAATATTTGAGGTTGATAAAAACAATCTTAATAAAAAAATGATGATGAATGTTTAACACAAGTGAGGCACTTGTAACAAGAGAACTTTTACCTCCACTCACAGTTTATGAATGTACTGGGATGTCCCCTCCCTGCTATTTTGAATGAGAAATCTAAAAAGCCTTCAAAGTCCTTTTACTTGTATATGCAATGCAAAATTTTGATGTAGGCTTACTTACTAGGCATAGCAATTGAAAAAAAAAACTGGCAATTTTTTCTTTTTTTTGTACGCCTTGTACAGTGAAGAATTTAAATGTGATTCTGCCGAAGACTATAGGCATGCGCATATTTCTATTCAGACTTCTAAATTTGCTGGGGAGGAGAAAGATCCGCATGCAATTCGACAGATGCTTATTTCACAGGTGCTAAAGCCCTATGTTAATTTTTTGTATTATGTTTCCGGATCTAATAACTGCCATCATAAGGCCAACAAGATCGACATCAGTGTCAATGTTGCATACAAATTCAAATTTGAGCAAGCAGATAATGTTGAGAAGTTTACAAAGGATATGATCGAGAATTACCTACCAGAAGTGCAGCAAAATGCTGCGAAAATAGTAAATTTTTCTGCATTTGTAGCATAATATTAATAATTGTATATTTTATTCAATAAAAGAAAACAATTATTCTGCCTCATAAATTAATTATATTTACTGACCTAACATTTTTTATTAATAGAAAATTATATGATGGGTTTTTGTTTTTAGATTATATAAAATTTTATGAAATTACTTCATTGTAAATTGACAAAACTGGAGATTTGGAGAACGTGAAGAAAGATTTTTTGGCTTATGAAATTGACGAAGGAGGAGCATGTTGGAAATGTTCGGGTTGCGATTTTTGGTCGTTTAGTCAAGACCATATGAAAAAAGTTGGTGGATGTTTGTACGATGCATATTCCAAGCTTAGCGATACAGAAGATATTGACTCTGAATTATGTCTGAACCAATATACTGAATATTGTAATAATAATAAACTAGTCACTGACAAATAAATTTTTTAATGTGAAATGACTTGTATTTTCTTTTAATCTGTCTTAACCCATTTCAGGCCAATGTTCCATTAGTGGAACAAATTTATTTTAAGATTTTAAAACCTTTCAAATGCATATTTTTAGTGTTCAATCCACTTTTGTGATAAGAACATGTATGATACA
>JANSTP010152002.1:0-12343 GCA_025330745.1 Cladonema radiatum | reverse complement strand
ATATTGCAACTCGAATCTAATGAAATAAACAAAGAAAATCTTGAACTACATGTTATCTCCAATGACAATCAAAGCACACGATTGTAAATTATTAGGAATATTGTAACTGTAGTGCTTCCTTAGCGGTTCTTGATTCAGACTGTTTGTCTAGAACAATGGAAAATGAAGTTTTTAAAACCTTTTTTTAAGAATTATTGTATATTTTTATTACTATGATTATTAAAATGTAACTGTAAAATTTTGGAGTATTCTTTTTGCTTTTTTACTGTAGATAAAAAATCTCTCATCGTAATATATATTTTTAGTTTTCTTGAAAATATGGTTTTGTTATGGTTTTGCCAACCTTTGACGACAGGATAACTAACATTCTGGAAAAAATTGCTCATGTAACCATAAAACGCTGATAACAAAAAAAGCCTTAAGTCATGGGTCCTAAAATATTGTAAACTATTTGCTACAAATTAGTTTGAAACATTTTAGCAAATGTTTTGGTTTATATTTCCTGATGAGTCAAACAAAAGAGGTGAAAAAATGGTAATATTTTTGATTTATGGTGAATTGCTACATTATTAAACGTTTTTTTTTTTTTTATAAAAAACCAGTTTATAAAAGACTTAGTACTGGACATGCCAAAAATTTAGAAACTTTTGGAACTAGGAAAATGTGACAAATTTCTGTTAAGAAACTTTTATGCTGGCATTCACAGTTGAAATACTTTGAAGGTGGCGATACAGGATAAATAAGAAGCTATTTACGCCATCCTTGTAATCTTTCTTATTGACACCGTACAAATCTTCCAGTAAAAACAGTTGTGTCTACTATTATCCAACTTTTATTCATTAAAAGCTAAGAAACTTCATAAGAAACGTCTGTCAGCAAACTTAAGGCAATTTCTAAGAAACTTTTGGAACTAGGTCTGGTGCTTGGTTTCTTTTAAAAAAAACGTGTATACAATATATTTGATGAAGTTTTAATCAAGATTTGTCTCTATTTGTTGATGTAGATATAGCAAGTCATACAACTTCGGTTAGATATAATTGTACTGTTGAACCAAGAATAAACAGAAATATATTAAACTTTACTGACAACCAGATAATAAAATATCAAACAGAATATACTAGACAACTCAAAATCAAAAACATCCCAAACACTTTAAGATTGCTATGAAGATTGGAAACTCTCTCACTATTTCCAAACACTCTTCCAATTGCCATCTCGATTATACATTTGTTTTATGCACAAAATACTTCTCTAAACATACTACAGAAAAACTGAAAATGCTGTTCATCTTGTGTCAGCTTTGAGTTTGCTAAATGGCATGCTTCACGTGCCTACGTGTCTTGCGTGTCCGAGGTGCTTACGTGTCTACGTGCCTGACTTGCCAACGTGCCTTACGTGTCTACGTTCTTCACGTGTCTGACTTTCCCAAAGTGCATATGATTGTTTCCTTTGATGTATTAATGAATTCTAACCTTGTAAAATTAAAGTAAATCTTCTAAAACTTTGTGACTTTTTACTGAAACTTACACTTTGAAAACTTTTTTTTTCAAAAGTTTTGATCGCCTATGGCAAATGGTTTTCTGGTACCTGAAAAAATGTATCATAAAAATGTGATTTTGAATAAATATCCGGGAAAACGTTTTGTTGTGGATAAATTTATGTTTTTCTTTATAACATGAAATGTTAGAAAGTTGTGAAGGTGTCATAGTTTGATGCCAATATCTTTGTATTTTTTGACTTAGCCAGGGAAAAGATAACTTTTCTGCATCACAACAACCCCCCACCTCCTATGTCTTTATACTGCCTCCTATTCATCCTTTTGACCATGATGACGGCATTAGCAGCCAGCCTCTAGTTTTTTCAGTTGGTCTTCCTTCGCGAATAGCCTCAGCCTTCGAAAAAAGATGCGGTTATGGTACCGTTCATAATTCGTTTTATTTGAAACTGATGAAAAAAAAAAAAAAAAAAACTTATCAGGGGTGTAGTCAGAACTTTAAATAATTGAATCAAAATTTTTCCTGAAAATAGTGACTTAAAAAATTGTCACCCATCATGGTTGGGCGACTAAGAAAACTTTGCATTTTAGCCTCTCTAATTTGGCTATTTCAGCTTTTTTGACTGCCTTTTTTTCTATAAGAAAATGATTCTATAATGGAATTAGTTTAATGAAAAATCTATGATGTACTGAAAAGTGCCATGAAAAAAGGTCTCCTATATACTGACTACAATATCCAGTCTAAAGTACAGTCTATATACTGACAGCAATATCCAGTCTAAAGTTTGTTGTTGCCTCATTGTTTTTAAGTTTTAATCAAAAAAAGATTTTATCACAAAAGAACCTAAAACTTTTCTTAAGTAAATTCATTTTTTTGTTGGTGTTGTTTTTATGTAAGTTTTAATATTTTAATATAAGGACTTACTTCTGGTGGCCGGACATTGACAATGAAATAGCGGAAATTGTAAATAAATGCGAAAAATGTCAGCAAAATCAAAGTTTATCGGCAACAGCCCCCACACATCCATGGGATCCACCTCTCAATCCCTGGGAAAGGCTTCATGCTGATTTTGCAGGTCCGAACAAAGGGAGAATGTACTTATTAGTGGTAGATTCGTTTTCCAAATGGCTTGAAGTAATACCTATGAACTCTACGAATTCCCCGGCTATTATCGAAAAACTTAAAACATTATTTTCAACACACGGACTACCCTTGTCGTTTGTATCTGACAATGCACCTAATTTTAAAAGTAAAGAAATGTCTAGCTTCTTTTCCAGAAATGGCGTTAAGTATATATTCGTAGCACCATATCACCCAGAAGGAAACGGAATTGCAGAACAAGCTGTTCAGAAGTTTAAAAACAGCATGGATAAGGAGAACAAAATAGACGTAACAACACTGTCCAGATTCCTCTTTTGATAGAGTTACGCCACATTCGACCACTGGTCGTTCACCAAGTCAAATGCTGATGAATCGTCACCTTCGTACGCGACTCGATCTGACCAAACCTGACATAAGACGAAAAAGGGAGAATCAATTTCCAGAGAAGCTGCAATTGAAGTTTCGAGAGTTTAACGCAGACGATACAGTAAATATACGTAACTTCGCAGACGGGGAGAAATGGATACCTGGAATAGTCACTGCCAGACGGGGACTGGTATCATATGAAGTTGAGAGGGAGAAAGATACCAAAAACTGTCATGTCGATCATGTCAACCGATGAAGAGTGCGAGAAGCTGATGAGCCGAACGAAACGTCAACAAAGGAGTCGGATTCGCCTTCAATAGATGTTGACCAATCGAATCAATCGGATGACGTCGAGGAGATAATTCGTTCGAATGAGGCTGCAGATAACGACGGTGAGGTCGAGATGCCTACAGAAAGAGCGATCGTGTTGAATAGTAAATGGACGAGAACTTCAACAAAATCGGAGAAGACCCGCATATTTAAAGGACTATGAATGTACTTAATGCACTGTTAAATAAGTGGACCTTAGTAGGTCACTTAGGGCTCCCTGATGGAGGTCCAGTGCTGCTTGAATTATGCAGAACAAAGAAGATCGCGCTGTTATATAAGTAGACCTTGGTGGGTCACTTAGGCCTCCCTGATGGAGGTCCAGCGCCTCAGTTGAGTTGTCAAGCAGTGCGAGAGGAGTGTTATATATTGTATCGGTATATTGAAGGCTCGGTTATTCCGGTTATTTTAATAAGCAAGTCACTCTTATATGAGAGGTGTTGCCTCGCATATACATCATTCTTGAACGTGGAAGCTTGAGTATTGACACGTCCACAGTAGCATGAGTAGTAGCATATAACTGACTTTTTATCTTCAATCCTTGATAGAACATGTCTCTTATATATGATATAGTTCTCTTATCATAGAGATAATCTCTAACTTTTTCGATAGCACAGGTTACACCACAGTTTCAACTGGTACTGTACATATTTAGTGATTATTTTCTTTGCCTTTCTTTATGCCATTCAATATTTTTGCTCATATATGATTTATTTTCTACTAGTTACCTATATATTTTAAAAGTGGTTTTGTTACAACGATTTACTGAACTTGTTGGTGTCTTAATTTCCCCTCTGGCTGTCACCTAGATTATGAGAGGCTATTAATGTTTGAAGGGTATACAAAGCTGCTAATTTTTGTAGAGCCTGCCTTCGACACTCCGTAAACTTTTATCCATTTCATTCAAGCTTGATGTAACTTTACTGCGTTTCGGTTTCCTTTTTTCCTTACCATTAAGTTGCCTAGTGGTTTTGTGAAAATACGGCTAGTTAATATGTTTTGACTTCCCTGTGCCATTTTTAGAGTTTCTTATTTCGTATGCAAAATTCTTGTAAAACATTTTCAAATACTCTGTTCTTTTAACCCTTAACCTTTAACAATGATTCACTGCACGACTCTTATTTATTTATTATACTGTGTTTTAATTAGGAGGTGTAAAGATATACTCCACATTTGCAGGTCTCCCTGTACTTCTGTTTTTCGCTCGTTGCATATAAGAGTATTCTTGGAGAAAAATATGTGCTCAATTACCAAACTTTGAGCCATAGACCTGTGTTTACCTGACTTAGAATTTTTAATCCGTAAGATTCACCGCACAGGAGGCAAAGGACACGTCTAAAATATTTATCGTTGTCTGGGTTGTAGTCATGTTTCTTCTTATTTTAGACCAAAGTACAACATGGAAAT
This sequence comes from Cladonema radiatum, assembly GCA_025330745.1. Classification (NCBI taxonomy): domain Eukaryota; kingdom Metazoa; phylum Cnidaria; class Hydrozoa; order Anthoathecata; family Cladonematidae; genus Cladonema; species Cladonema radiatum. The sequence goes on along the minus strand of JANSTP010152002.1, from coordinate 7,646 downwards.
GCTAATTGACACTAGAAAATCTCCAACCAAATCATCAACCAAGTCTACTAAGCCTAGGTGTGTATGCATTCATTATTCATTTTCGCAATCACTTGTGTATTACAATCTTGAAATGATTAAGTTAATGCTTCGCTCATTTACACTTAGGAATGTGGTCGATCACTCCTTTTGAAAAAAAACTTAGAGAATTGAAAACATATAAAAAAAAGGCTCAGAGATTTGTAAATCATTTGTGAGCATTGGCCACTCTCCCACTAATTTCCATATGGTTAAAAGACAGTGGTCTCTGAATAGAATGACTTACCTACCTTTTCAGTACAGGATCAGTAAATTTTTCTTTGCGTTATAAGTCAATCTTCTGGGCACAAGGCACAGTTTCATGCGTTAAAAAAGAAACTAAACTTTTTAAATGTACCGAATCAAGGACGCTCAAGTCATCAGCATTGCTTTAACCTATGTATGTTACAGTTATGTCGTTCTAGCGTTACAGCCTCCAATAAAAATAATTTTGATTCTGAGTATATTTTCTTTAAGATCTACTCACTGCATATCGACCCATAAGCGGAAAGAATGCAATAAAAAAGAAGGAACTAAAAAGGCAGCGGAGGAGAGCCAAATTTTTAAGTCAAGAATGTGTGCGGCAAGAAATGAAAGAAAAGGTCAAAAGACTGGAATTCGAAAATTCAATACTCAAGCGAAACTTACCAAAATTTGCAGGAAAGTCTCAAAGTTATTTGTCAAGATCCGTTCTGATGTCACTGTCTTTGACACAAAAGAAAGTGGGAAAATTGTTCGAAGGTTACAGTATCATATCACTCGATTTACTGACTCCGATGTACATAAGGAAGATGACTTTATAGGGAAAGGGGATTTCGGATCAGTATATAAAGGCTTCATTACTAGTATGCATCAACGTGTAGCCTTAAAACTGTTTTCAAAGAAATAGAATGCAAGGAGAATGCAAAAAGTGTATTTTAATGAATAGAAGTCCGCATTTTGAATTCGTTTACGGAATAACGTGTGCCGGTATTTTGATAATAGAGTTACTCGTCAATTCAGATGGTTCTAATTGTCCATCTCTGGGAAACGAGTTGAGAGAAAACAAAAGTTCTGCAATAACAGCCATACAATTATGCATGCAAATTTGCGACGCCATCCACTCCTTAAACATCAAAGGTCTTCTTCACAATGATTTGCATAGTAACAATATTCTAGTAAGAAACAACGCCTTTGTAAAGATCATTGATTTAGGCAAAGCGACTTTAATAGACGATCCAATAATTTATAACGTAAAACCAGGTACAAAAGAACACAAGAGATATAACATGCTTCATTTGTTTTTGGCGCACAAACTCCACAATAATCCTGGCTCTATGCAAAGCATTTACAGTGACATTTATTCTATAGGCCATTACTTTGCAAAAGTAGCTAAAAGTAGCAATACAACTCAGCTCCTTGTTGTTGCCGGGCAATTAATGAGTAAAATACCCGAAAAGCGGCCTTTGTTATTAAATTGTAAAATATGCCTAATTCAAATCAGAGATAATATTTCCGTCAGAAAATAAATCTTGCATACTGAGTCGTTTTGGTTGATTTTTTATAAGGGCTGGAGCAAACCAGTCCAACATTTCATCAAACATAACATTTTTGTCATGTTGGATGAAATGTTGGACTGGTTTGCGTAATTTCAAAATTTGCAAAATTTCTAAAAAGAAGAAAAAAAATCATGTTGGATGAAGTTTGCTCGCCATCAAACATTTCATCCAACGTTTTTGGACTTAAAAGTATGAATTCACGTGTTGGGCAGGTTTGATGGTATGTTTCCATACAACATTTTAATTTCGAGCATTAAAAAAGCCGAAAACCTCATTCAAATAATTTTAAACGTTTATTTTTCGCTTAATTTTCAGAATATATGTGCCATTTTTTTAGAAGCATTGAAAATTGCATACTGAAGGAACAGAAAAATTGGGTAGTGAAGAATTCAAGTGAGAGATTTTGCATCCATACAAAACATTTCCTTGAATTCTAATCTATCTTCTATTCGCAGCTCCTTGATAACGATAACAGTGAGATGGGTGGGTTTCTCATCATCAGCGTCTATGAGCTTGTTAAGAACTAAAACAAGAACTGCAAATGTTTTCTCTGCCATTTTGATTTTATGAATGAATGAACGCTTGAATGTTGGATGAAATGTTGGATAAAGGTGTGCAAAGGAGAATTATGTTTCGTGAAACACGCATATTTTCATCCAACATTTAATCCAACATTGAAGAAAGATGTTGGATGAAATGTTGTACAGGTTTGCTCCAGCCTTAAGAGGTAATTACATTGCTATTGTAGCTTTTTTCTGTCTAGCTTGACGCGGTAGTGGAAAGAGCTAGCGGAGTAATTGCACGCAATTGGGTGCGAGTTAAAAAGAAACTTTGTAGCAATGTTTTTGCCGACATTATATCTCACATACATTTTCGACTCTCTCTGTGGTTATTTTCTGACGTATAGATTATTTTAGCTGGAAGATTTATTTTATCTAAGTTGCTTAATGTACTTTAGAATCTATTTGCATATTTTTAGAGTTTGAAAACCTTTCTCTACAGTTCCGTACCTTAGGAATCATCAGAGTCTTCTTTACCAAATTGTTTTACTTTACTTTTTCAGTGGAGCATCTAATAACGGCCACCGTCTAATTTGTCAATAAAGAAAGTACCGTTTATTAAAATTATCATATTTTTTTTTTGAGGTTCGGTTGTATTTTCAAATTTTATTTTTCTCATCAGGTTGCGGGATAGATATGGAATTTATATTTCGTCTTCATTTCTGATTATTTTTGTTATGATTTTTTCATTGTTATCGCTCGGAATCTTTATATGAAGGATGACGGAGTTTTTTCATAGTTGTACTCATTGACCATAAAAGCGTCACTCTTTGTTTATTCATGTCTAAAAAGCCTGGAAATTTATAGTTGGTTTCAACATGACATCTTGAATGCTTCAAGGAACCAATCCCATTACAATTGTCTTTTATTGATTCCGGATTTGATAACAAATTTGGGTTAAAAAAGTTATTTCAAGAATCTGATGAGCTATGTCATCAATATTTTTCCATTAAAAATGAGGTATGAGGGGTGGAAAAGCTTAAAAAGACGTCTTATATCTGGTATGTTTCCTTCACAACGGCTCATTAGAAATGAAGCATGTGGGAAAGGAAAAAATCATAAGCATTTTAGAAGTCACCACGTCATCATAAACCCAACCAAAGTGATTTTCCGCTTCCTGGTTCTTTGATCTTAAAATTTCCACAATACTTATTCTCCTCTTTCCTTCAGAACTGGTGTCATGTTTCTCCACGCTGAAAAATTGCAATATCAATGTACACTTTTGATGTCATAAGCTACTCATTGAATGTGGCTGTACGCTATAGTTTTGTTTGCGGGCTGTGTCATAGTTTTGCTTCAAATTTTGTTCATAAATAAAATAAGATTTTTCATATACTTTTAAAAACTCTTAAAAAAATGAAGAAATATGGCATTTAATTCCAAAACTTGTCTTGTTATTTGTTTTTTCCCCGGAAGCTGTTTCCCAAATAATATATGTAAACAGGTCAATTGCGAAAGTTTTTACCCACAAAATGCGAAAATTCCACAGTTTTTTAATCGGCGAATCTTTCTTCCAGAGAAAGTTTCTGACATTGAAGTAAGTTTCCTTGCTTCTCTGCACGATGAATTTCAAAACACTCCTCTCACAGTTCGGATACGTGTTTAAATTCCTCGCACCGCCCTTCTAAAACAGATGGATCGATTATATGAAGATTTTCAACCCAGGCTTAATCAGGATCGCGAGTTGAAAAAATTCGTATCTTATGATCTGAGTGGCAATTTCAACTCATTATACTAAGTTAAATTTTTCAGATGTAATTGAAAGTTTATTTTTAAATGTGATTCTATCCAAGCGACTGGAAAGCTCAACCCGAAATACTGAGTTAAAATTTCAACCAGGGTTGTAAAGCTTCATATAACCGCCCCCTAACTCTAGACTCCATCATTTCAGTTGGAGTTAGGCATTAAAAATGTCTAAAGGCCTGGGATAAAATTTACTACACATATTCCGTAGAAAGTAGGGTTAAAAATAGCAATCTTATGACTTTTAGGATATATTTAATTCATAATTTTGTAAAAAGGGGTTTTTTAACTATTTGTTACAAGTGAAACAGGAGTTTACTTATTGCTGCCATGGGAGTACCGACGACCTTGGGGAGCAAATCAGTAAAATTTCATATTTTTTACAAAATGGTTTCTAATATCTCATTCAAAGTTAATGGTTTCCAGGGCATTGAGAGGTTTTGTCACTGGACAGATTTCGTTCTCTGTTTCCTGATTTCTTTTGAGAAACCCATTTCTCAAAACAAATTTTATTTGTAACAAAAAAATTGATTTGAAAAACCAGTCTACATTATATATCCCTTTTTTTCAATGAACTACTCTATGAATATGTTTTTCATCAGTAGACCACCCCTATTTTCTGCTAGTGAGAATAGTTTTTCAACCAACCTTTGGAGTGTATTTGTCGATGTATCCTTGCAACGGGTTTAGATCACTCGTGGATAAGCATATGTATAAGCATCCATACACTTTTTATTATTTACTAAGCAGCAAGTACTGACTTCGGCTTTTTCGAAGCAAATTTCTGTACTGACACAGAATGCAAACTTTTTTCATTGAGCAACTGGTATTTTCTTTTATATCAAAATATATCAAAAAAGCACTTATTATTTCGATCTCAGGGATATTTTTCCGTACGACAGGGAAATTCTTAGATCAATTATTGACAATTAGGCATAGCTTATACGGCCAATATTATGCCGCATCTTACTCAAAGAATTAGAAAAATGAAAAGAATTAGGAAAGTTCGACAAAATTGCGCTTGTATAAACACAAAATTTTATGGAACTCCACCTTAACATTTAAGTTAATCAAATTTTGCCAAACTTTTCATATAAGTTCGGCAAAAGTGCGGCACCTGTTTGTACAGGCGATCTTACGCCTATTTTAAATGAAGATTTGATTTTTTGTTTGTAAAGAATTCACTACATTCGATTGTCATCAATGGAAAAACCACTTTCTCAATAAAACAAAGCAGTATTCAAAATGGCTGTGAATGACCTCGAAGAAGATGTAACCATTTTTTAACCTTTTTCAAAGCCTTTGGTGAAACAGCATGATGAAAAAAAATAATAATAATTTTTAACAGTATTTATTTTCAGGACTTTGATGGTTGCGAAGAGAATACCGATGAAGATGAGTCAAGGGAAGATGTTGATAACTAACAGAAAGAAAATAAAAGTATAGGAAGAAAAAGGCAACAGCAAGAAACTTGGGTTGATGACCTAGTCGACATAATATTAGAAAGTGAAAAGTTCAGAGACAAACTTATTCTGACAAGCGTAAAGAATGTAAAGAACAGCCAAGACTATACCCAAGTTATTGAGGAGACCAAAGCCCTTTGTGATAAAAGGAATGAAATATTTACCTTTGGAATGACCCAAACTCGACAGAAATTCAAGAGATGTGTTAGAATTTGTCGAAATGCTGTCATGAAAGTTAAACATGCTTCAGGTATAAAAAGGTTTCATAAGATAAAGAACTGGGGGATTGGTTGGCCAAGTTGCTTCGTTTTATCAGTTCGATGGATAACTGTCAACCTCAGCAATCTATTGAACCTGATCGGGTACAAAATGAAGCTGCAGATGTAAGAGGTGATGAATATCGTGGTGAGTCCGAAAAGTCAGAAGAGGAAGATCAAGGTGTGCGTGATTCTTCAGAAACTTCTGGCTCTTCAGAGTCTTCAGATTTGCCTTCAAGGAAAAGAAAATCTGATGTACCGACTCTCACATTGAGGAAAAGGTCTATTAAAACAGAGGCTGTTCTCGGGGAGATAAAAGACACTTTTCAATCATTGAAAGCATTATCCTCTAAAATTCATCAAAAGAAATTTTGGATTTTCTAAAGGAAGAAAACAGAACGCAATCAGAGAGAGATGTTGCATTTTTTGAGTTAATGTCAAATTTTCTCCAACAACCTAATCCGATCCCACCAGTTCAGTCTATGTTTCAATCGTACAATTGTGCACATATCAGTGAGCCAACTGCAGATTTTCTCTTCCGCAGAAAAACACTTCGATTTTCCCTACAAAATGTTTCTTTTATGATTTTCCTTGTTTGAATGTTGAAAATTATAACAGTTCAAGACCGTAGAGATGGTTGTTCCTGGCCCTTTTTCCTCTTTTACTTCATAATTGGCATGAATGGATTATTGACATCCGTAAAAAAAAATTCCAAAACTTTTGAAGAAATATGGTTATCCGCAAAAATTTCTTCTGCCAATTAAGCCATTTTTCAACCCCCGATCCGCAAGAATAAATTACGCAAAAATTTCTTCCGCAAATAATTTCTACCCTTAAGGTATACATGAATAGTATATTTCTTGTGTTTGAAAAAATAGTTTGCTTCATTGCTTTGTTTGTTTGTTTGTTTGTTTTAACAGAAAAAAAAAAGAAATACAGATATTGAATAAAAATTATTTATGAATCTGTTCTTTTTTCCATAAGCTTTTGGTCAAAGCATTTAGGACGGCGACAGAGGCAGATCTGTTATTAATCTCAAAATGTTTTTGTTTTGGGTTTCTGAGCGTAAGCACATCTCGAACTTCATCTGGACTTAAGCGCTTATTGGACTTATGGTCAAGGGTTAGATCAAACTTTCTAGGAACAAGATCTCCAAGCTTGATACATATAGGTTATGCAAGACAACACATGCTAAACAATCTAGTCATTCTCACATTTGCGGAAAAGGACTTTGAATCTACTTTTAAGTCTACCAAAGGCACTCTCTGTAACAGTTCTAGCATGGCTGTGTCAATGGTTGAAGTATCTTTTATTATCAGGTAAGACAGCATCTCCATGGGGCTTCATAATCCAAGTTCTTAACGGAAAAAGCGCCGTCTCCTAGGATAACTAGTGGTATATCGACATCTTCAACTTGCTGATCAACATTTGGAATAACATTTTCCTCAAGTATCTGACTCCAAAGTACAGTTGATTGTATTAACATAGAATGGTGGCTGTTTCCCGGAGCTCCTACTGCAGCCCATATAAATCTGTATTCGCCATCTACAAGTGTCATTAGCACAACAGAGTAAAATCCCTTGAAATTGAAGTATTGCTTCATCGCTTTAGCACCACCATATGGACTCCTCGGGGTGGGGGGGAGTCTAATAAGCAAAGGGTCGAATTTTTCAAAAATGTCAACGAAATGAGGGGGTCAAAGTAAAGTGCCCTTGAGGAAGATCTAAGAAATTATTTTAAAATGGAGGAGTGGAAATAAAATGGAGGGGCGGACATATCCTTTCCGATATTCAATATTGAAACGTAAGGCCTAGCTATGCAATTTCAAGTTATTTATGTAGCATTGATTAAAAATTCGAGCCATTTTTTTATTATTCTTTTGTCGGCCAGTAAATTTGAACTAAAATATTCCAATTTAGTAATTTTTACCTATTTTTCATTCCAAAAGAAGGCCATATTTTGACAAAAAGTGTTGTCCATGAAAACGAATTAGCCTATTATGGGGGGTTGATAATTAAATGAGGGGGT
>JANSTP010151891.1:0-12343 GCA_025330745.1 Cladonema radiatum | reverse complement strand
ATTTGTGCCAAGTTCATATCCTCGAATCCTCATGGAAGATGAGGGTGACGAACCAATATTTACCATCTATGTTGAAGGTAATGCAATATGCAAATGTGGCGACCTATTAACTGCTTACTCGCTGATGTTCGCATGTTATTACGTATTCAATTTATCATATCCTGATAAACTTCAATCTACGCTCACATTTATTCAAAAGGTCATATTCGAGATATCGGATGGGCGGAAAAATGATAAAAAAGTTTCGACTCTACTAACCGATTTGCTTTCGTGATTATCAGTTGTAGCTGTAAATATGGAAAAATGTATATTACTTGCATCCATTTGCAAAAACTTATCCAGGAGATCTTTTTTTAATATTTATACTTTATTTTACTTAAAACAGTATATTTCTGCTTAGTTGTACCTTAGTTCTACCTTGTTCCATATCTGATTGATAAAATAAATGCAATATGCGTACTTGAACACCGAACTCATTTCTTTTCATTATGTACCGCAACATTTTTACTTTAAGTGAGTCCAGTCGACTAACTTACATATAGTCAAATTGACTCAGTTCCACTGCTCAGACGCCATACTGAACAATTACTGTGGGTCGTTGCGACTGAGTTTCGCTAGTCGAAAAGACTAGTAAATTTGAGACACTTGACTAAGAATGACTAGTCACTACCTGACCAATTAACGTTAGTCGCCACTGCACCGATTCCCAGACTCGTTTTGACTAGTCACCCCGACTAACTTTTGGTTGAGAGTGTAAGCCAAAAATTATCCATAAGGTAAATTTTTTGATAATTAGCTTTTGATAAGCACAAATTGTGACAGTAAACCTCACACATAGTTGTTTGGCAGAAAGACATACAGCTTTTGTATTCTAACACATAATTTTTCTAAAAATTGTAAAAAAAAAAGTGATCTATAAAGATATAAACTTTTTGAGTATATATAGTTATAAGCCCAATAAGCAAAATCTTTTCAAAATGCCTTTTTAAATCTGTTAAATTTTGTTCAAAGAAAATTTTAAAAGTTCTTTTCAGTACAATGTCTAGCCTTCGACAGCTCGAGCTGCTTATTTTTGAACTGTTTTTATACATAGCTTTAGGGATGCCTGCTTAAACTAGGTTGCTTATATAAAAAAGTGATATATTTTTGATGTAAATTTTAATATTTTAGCCATTTTAATGAATATTTTTACGCTTTTAATGTAGTTTCAGGTAAAGAATAAACTCAAATTTTTGTGAGCAAATCATCAAAGCAAATCATCAAGGTTTTTATTATATATATATTCAATATATTGTAAACTTTTTTTCTTCTTCTGTAATAAATATATTGTATCTCTTGAATTTTCTTAATCAATTTCTATAGGTTCAGGAACTATTTTTTTCAAAACATTTTTTAAAACCTTCTATACAAAAACATTTTCACGGTGGAAGGTATTTTGCAGGATTTTTTGTGGAAAAACTTATAGAAAGCCCCAAAACTGCAACAAATTCTTCCCACAGAGTTTCTGACATTTAATTAGAACATATTGAATTTGTACATAAAAATTTTTCTGAAGAATTTAAACTATGCTTTTCCAGATTGTTTTCTGTAAGTTCAACAGGCTGATATTTTGAAATAAGGTAGCTCTAAATTGGTAAAGCAAATGGGATAGGTTGCACAATTTCTTGCAATTTCCACACTGCTCTGTTGATCCTGGCAAAAAGTAACACAAAACATTTTTGGAAAGCCAATCCTGCGCATGTCTTAGTTGTCAGACAGAGAAGTTTGAAAGGTTACTTTTTTCCTTTGCTCCTGTGTATATATATTTCTTGAGATGATTGTTTTTAAGCTTGCACTCTATAAGCCAGACCTATATTTATACACCCATCTACAGAATACAGGATAGTCCATCATGTAGGACAAGATTTTGGAAGTAACAATAAAAATTTAGGAGGTGCAGGAACCCAAGGTTCATTCCTTCTGAAGTCAAGTTAATGAATAAGCTAAAAGTTACTCCAAGAAATAGGGGACATTTTTCTGAAAGACATATATACCGTAGCTTTTAATTTTGGACACTAATCTTTTGAAACTGAAATAACTTTCAAAGAAAGTTGTTGTAGCTTGGACATGATGCTCAATCCTATTTAATTTGCTAAATGGCACATGTGAATCAAGAGATTTTTTCTCGAATTTATTTTTCTTAATAAATAATCATAACTGCTAGGTACAACTCAGGGTTGTAGCTAGAAGCTAGCTAGCTAAACGTGAAATTCATACATTGTGTCATATGCCTCAAACCATGGTTAGTTTAAGTGAAAAAATGGAACACAATGTGAATCAAGTTTTAGAAAACACAGTGATAAGAATAGGACATACCTGTGAGACATCATACATCTATAAATACTTGTGCTAACACAACTGAGCTGATGTTATAAGTTTTGTTTACAATATATTACTGAGATAAAAACTTGCGCTTTCACCTCCGCTATTTTCTTCCCCCAGTTTTTAAAATTCGCGTGCGTTGACGAGGCCTGTAATAAAGGTCGCCTTGCATTTAGGTCTACTGAAGCAAAACCGCCAAAAAAAAGGTGCAACGGTGCAGGTGTATGCAATTAACCGGATATAAAGAATTATTTTTTGACCAATATAATACCTAAAAAGTCATTCCGGAGACATCGTTTTAACAACACTTACTTTCGTTTCTTCTTGGCATAGTATTTTAATTTGGCATACTTTGGCTCTTGCTTTGATCACATTTCAAAATTTCTTAGCTTGCGCTTTCATTATTATAGAATAAATAATTACTTTTTCAAAAATCATTGCTGAAATGTATGCTAAGAAGGCAGCTAAGGGGTGCTAATCTTAAAACTAATAATAGGAGGGGCTTTCATCTTTTCTTACTTTACTAAATATAATATAATTAACTCCAACCTCCACAACTCAAATCTCTTTTTAACTTGAACAAATTATATTTACCTTTGAAACCCAAACATTAAAGATTCAACAATCCCCGATTCGAATCTCCTTTCTTTAATTGAAACATAAATTAAGGCCCCTTAGAGCTTATTACAGAGAGTCTACGTTTTTTTTCTTTTATTGGAAGAAAATTGTTCTGTTTTAAACTTTTGGCTGCCTCTCAAATCTTGCCGCTCGGAAAAAATAGAAGAGCAGAGGGGAGGCACGGGTCTCGAGGTCTCGAGATAAGCTGTTTTTAGTAGAAAACGTAAGACCATCTGATCTACGTTTTCATGTGATCATGTGATCAGTCACACATTGTTTACTAATTTTTGTAATATCATTACACTTTTTCTGTACAATTTCTAATTGTTGCAAAATAATAAATAAGTAATAATTGACTATAAATTCAAAAGAAACTTCAAAATCGATGCGGCGTAAGCAAAATCATGGACCTTGAAATACTCTTGGTAAAGAGATAATTTATCTACTCGAAGAATAGCAACTGAGCAAAACTCAAAGCGTATTTGAAAGCAAAAATAGGGAAAAGACAAGTAGAGCCATGCCACAGGCATTGACCCAGAACTTGGTTAATAAAAGTATTTCAAATGAATGTTATAATCATTTTAAATAAAGATTAACTATTTAATAGTATCGATATAGTTGTAAATTATTCTTATCATTCTTAAAAAAAACAAACAAAACTGAACAACTGCAATGCATGTTGCGTTGCTGTTATCAGCTTAATTTATCTCACTGTTCCTCAGTCAACGGAGAAAAACTAATATACTTGTTATTTGCTGGCAGTTTTGTTGCATATGAGAGAGTGGGATGTACGCAATACAGATGTAACTGAGGCTATTTCAAAACTAAACAAGAAATCTAAGGCTGTTTGTGTAAGTACTTTTGACTTTTACACTCTATATACCAATATTCCTCATAGGAAATTGATTAAAGTCTTCAAGAAAATCATTGATTTCTGCTTCAATGGAAAGTCACAGCAATACTTATCCATTGACAAAAAGCTGAATGCAAAGTGGACCAGTACCAAACCATCAAGATTTTTCGTTACCAAAACTGAGTTGAAAAGTGCAGTTCAATTGCTAATAACGAACTGCTAATTTCACATTGGGAGACTTCAATCTTTCGAAAACAATTGAGATAGCGATGGGATTTGATCCAGCTCCTTTTTTCGCTCATCTCTTTTTATATTATTATGAATCAGAGTTGATGAAAAGTACTGCTAAAAATAACCCTGCCCTTGCACATTTTCTCTACTACATATTTAGGTATATAGACAATATGATATCCTTGAACGACAAACTTTCTTTTAAGCATCACTTTAAAGATATCTATCCACCTGAACTGCAGCTAAAACATGAAAATGAATCAGCTGAGTGTGCATCTTTTCTAGACATGTCCATAATTATCAAAGAACGAAAGTTTGAAACATCCCTGTTTGATAGACGTGATAATTTTGGGTTTTCAGTTGTAAGAATGCCTCATGAATATAGCAATCATAGGCGCACTGCTTCAGGTGCTGGAGGGGGCTGGCGCCCTCTCAATTTTTCGGAAAAATAATTTTTTGGGGCAAACATGTCGCACGATGATTTTTTTTTCTGAATTATTGTAAAAAAAATATCTAGTGGATGAAACGATTCATTTTAGAAATAATGGAATATAGTTATTGTAGATATAGCACATATTCGAATACTGCACGACCAAATAGATAGCAAAATTCATCCTGTCTGAAAATCAACTTTCTGTTTTACAATCAAAATTGAAGTAAAGAGTAAGTGTTATCAATTATTAATAGATGTTCGAGTACTGCCCGAATAGACTGCAATATTTCCCCGAAAATCAATCTTCTGTTTATTTTTTGGACAATTTTCTTTTCTTTTTATGATTCGCCTTAAAAATATATATTAATATATAAATGGATAGAAAGACTAACGTTTCCTTATCCAGTGATTTTTGGGAATGTAATAGCCGGGGGTCAGTACGACTCACAAAAGATGCGAAAGTCCAGCGAAATGTTACTGCCGCAGGTAGTGTCAGAGCCCCTCGTTGACAACTCATCAAATTTGTAGTGAGATGAGCTAGCGTCGGCTCTACTCTTCCTTATTCGAGCTACAAAGATTTTCCTTCTTTAGACTGTGCTTCATATAAAAAAATTAATAATTCATTCACTCACAATTAAACTCGAACAACGCAACCGTGGTATAGCGAAGATGTGTCCCTTTATTCTTATCAGACACTTGCACAAACGAAGATTCTTACTTCAATGACAATGGGCATACCGACTTGTCTCTAAATGGTAAGTTACATTCTTTGTTATAAGTTTTGATTATCCCTCCCTAATGAGAATAACAAGAAATTTGTTTTCCTCCTTACCTCAATTCCATTAATTTTTCAGCCCCTTTTATTTTCGCGCACCTTTTAATTTTCGCGCACGAGTCAAAGAAAACTTTTCTCTCTACAGTGAAACCTCCGTATAGTGGAAATTCCATATAGCAGGCACCTCCAAATGACGATCATATTTCTTTAGAACGGATAGCAGTCAAACGCTCATAACAAAACCTCTATCCAGCAGACACCTATAAATAGCAGACATTTTTAATAAGACCCGTGGGTGTCCCTTCTTCGGAGGTTTGACTGTATTACCCAGGCTGCCCCGTGTCTTAAGAAAAGTCTCAAAACTCATCTGCTTTCACAGTTCTCTATGAAATATAGGCCAATTTTTTTATCAAATGAGTTGAAACTCTGGGTTATTGTTTCATTCAGTTCTAGAAACAGATAAAATAAAAAGAATTGGTCTACACAAAAGAGACAAGACAGAATTATTATTGAAGATTTAGTGATTTTGTCGATCAATTACGTAAGCTGTCCTTATAAAAACATTTTGTGATATCGACTGTTATCTTTCCCCCTTACCCATTTATTCTGAACTTTGTGAAAAGGCTACAATGTCTGAATAAGCTTCTTAAAGCAATTTTTCTATTTCGCTCACCTTTAATATTCGCGAATTAATATATGCGTAAAAAGGCCTTTTCGTGCACCCTTTTATTTTCGCGTATGCGCTCCTGGAATTAAGGTATTCAAAAGAATCTCGGTCATGAGCCATGTGTTCGCCTCTTCAAAGGGAAAATGAGCTTATATCAAACAATTCCCAGAGGTTTTCGTTGTAATACCCTTTGTTTATCAACGTTGTATCAACCTGTCATGTTTTATCATTTTGACACGTACTTTAATATCACCTGTCCTCAAAGTCTACTCTTTGATTGATAATGGACTTTTAGAAAAAGGCAGGTGTGTAATACAAGCCAAGTATAATAAATATTCTGTTGGGGTCTATTGTCATTGGCGTTTACGTATATAAATTATGAAAAATATCGAATTGACTTATAACTTTTAGTTGAAATGTAAACGTGCCGTAAAGTGAAAGTTAAGGCAATGTAATGATTATACTTATACGTTTGGTCATTTATTTGTTTACTTGGTCGGTCAGTTTTTAACCTGTTTGCTGTCGTCCGGCTAGCTGTCGGCAGTTTTTTTTGATAAGGATAAGTTTTATAAGAAACTGGGGCTAGGCGAAAATCTTAAGAAACGGGAGGGCTATATCGTATCGATTCAACCCCAAGAAACTTCCAAATCTTAAAATCTAAAATATATTCAAGCAAAAGCAGAAAAATGATCCTTTTCAAGTTCACAAGGGAACAAATTTTCTTTTATATACATTTATGCATTATGCTATTTACATCCATGTTAAATGGTTACTTGTTAATTGTTGGTTTTATTCTTGAATAGGTATCACTCCACGGAAGACTTCGTTATAGTCAGGGTAGCTAAAAACTGCGCACTAAACTTGGATTTCACTTTGCATCGCTACGGACAAACCTATACTGTTAAATATGCTGTTATTCTAGAAGTTAAGCTTGCATTCTTTTCAAATCTATCAAACAGGTTTTTTAGGATTTTGTTGCTAGTTCAATAGAAATATAGGGGTGCGCAGTTTTTAGCTGCCCCGGCTATGCGCGGGAAGGGGAGAATTGTTACATAGTGTGTATGTTACCTACCTTTTTTTTTCGGGCAATACTTAATAAGAAAATTCGGGCAAAAGAATGACCTGCCTCCCACAAAATTCTTGTCCAGTGCGCCTATGATAGCAATATGCCACAAAATATGTTTTATAACACAATTATAGCAGAGATTCTTTGGATTTTGAGAATCTATTGACACTATGATGGTTTCATAGATGTTGTGATTTCCCTTTTGAAAAGAATGAAGAGTCGAGGTGCTAAAGACAAAACCCTTGTTTTAGTGTTACCTAGACTAATCAACAAACACAATATTAAGGGAAAATATACTAAAACAGTCAGCAAAATCCTTCAAGATCTAAAACTGTAATTAATAAATACTGTTTTAATAGATAATCTGTTAGATAGATATAGTATATTTTGGGCTGGTCTTAATCTTTTTTATATTCCATAAATTTTTTGAAAACATTTTTTGATTAATTCTCTATTCTTAGCGCGTATTTTGAATTTTTATTTTTAACTTTTCATTATTTTTCGTTATTTCTTCGTTTGTGTTTGTGAGTGTAGATGTTTTTGTTTTGTGCTAGCCTATGTATGTTGGCAGGTGCCAACGTTGGAGCAGGTGACGCTCACTCGTCTGGAACACCTGGTCATATTGCCAACAATTGTGCTCTATATTCAACTGGTTATGATTGTTTGTCCAGATAATGACTTTGACATATATTTTATGTGGCCAACGTAATATTTTTTATCTTGTTCTGTGTCTGTGTGTTTACATATGTCTGTTTTGTTTTATTATTGTTAATTTTTATTTTTGATATATTTTTTAATTACATATTGTTTTGTATTACATATTGCAATATGGTTGCAGACATGGTATGTAGTGTCAGAGAATTGGTAATTGGTAGCCCTTTTTTCTGAGTTGGCCATTACGTATATGCAATATGTTATTTTAAAAACGTTTTTTTTATATATATTTATAGCACAGAGTGTTGATAAAGTTGGATACAAATACTAATATAGAATATTATTGTCCTTTTTTTTTTTTTTTTTTGATCCCTTCAATGTAAGACATCTTCTAATATTCATGACACAGTTCCTTGATTCTCGATATGGTTCATGCCTTTTTTATATACTGATTTATACCATCCATTGGATTACATTACATTTCACAGGATTTTTAATAGAAAATAGGCAACAACGTGTTTCTTCTAAATTGTCTGCAATTGCTTCCTCTGTCAGTATACTTTTTTTGTAGGATTTTCTGACATTGATCAGCGTTGTTAGGATTGATAGTTTGAGGTCCTCGAGAGCTATATCAATGGATGCCTTTTTGTCAATCTGTCAATGGCAACTGCCTTGCTTTTGCTATAGTAGTTGTAGAGTAGACGGACAGCAGAGTATTGAAATTTATTGAAGCATAAATTGTAGTTAGTGATTTTTTTCGATTTTTTTATGATATTTTTTTTTTTTTTTTTTTTTTTTTACTGCCTTATACTTCCGTTTTGAAAACATTGACATACTGTTTTTTTTCTCCAGAGTTATTTATGTCATATAGCTAGAAATTCTTGTGCTTGAATCTAAAAAATAGAGAAAAACGTATCAAAAAGATGATGACTCGGGAGAGATAATTGTCTCAAGTTAAAATTGTAACAATAAAAATAAAATTACCAAGAAACTTTAAGTAATCTGGCAGACATGACCTGTACTTGACCATTTGGAAAACAACAATCTCGAAACTAACTAGCTAGCCAGCTCAGTTTTTTGCACAAGATTAAGACAAATTATATCCAGATCGAAAAACAAGCAGTCGAGAATAAATCGAACTAATATGGTTCAGATATTTGAAAAGTTGAATTATGTTTTTAACATAGTCCCTAACAAACTTTGTTAAAAATTTAGTCTAAGATTAAATAAATATTTTATTTTTGTTGATGTTTCACCTTTCATTGAAAAACTAACGTCTGATTTATTGTGCTTTTAGTTTTTAAAAACATTTTTAACCCTACTTCGGGTGGCTTTTTTTGGGTGCTGTAGAAGGGTGAGGAGGGGGGTAAAATTACCCCCCCCCCCACTTTTGTATAAAACCTGAAATACTTAAAGAAACTAAATGAAAATTGGCACGATGGTAAAACAGCATAAGAACTTTAAAGTAATGACGTCATCACCGTCGACGAAAAAAGATGACGTCATCAGAAATCACTGTAATTGGAAAATTTGGGCATGCCCAAATCCGAAAAGTGAAAATATGATGACGTCATCAAAAATTGTCCAAAATTATTCCATGATTCTTGGTTGTCAATGAAGCAACCAAATTAGGCTAAAAAACAAGATTCAACGTAGGAATTTTGAAAATTATTGTTTTTTCCTGCATTTTTGGTTAAATAACCAGCAAAATATGGTGATACCATGCATCACAAACATAAGCACTACTTTGATTCTTCAAGGGGAATGGACCTAAAACTTGTGGCCTTACAGTTTTTTAGCAATAAAAAAACTTTGACAGTGGGAGGGGTAATTTTACCCCCCGCCCCATAATAGGGTTAAAAAATCAAATTAGTTACGGGATAAACAGTAGTTTATAATAAACTACTACAAAATAAATTTTCCAATGGTTTCTTAAATTTTTAAGAAAACGAATTGAATGAATCTAATTCATTTAATATGATTTAATTGATTTATTGTTTCTGCTATTGTATGGATAATTACACTGCTTGTTGCAATGAAATTTAATAGGTTCAAAGTATTTTAGGTTCTGTATTTCTGAAAAAACAGACCCCTCGCTGGCCCCCTTGACTTCAGCATGACATTTGATTTAATGTTTTATTTTATTTAATCATGAAAGAAATATGAAATCGGTATCAAATTTGTTAGAATATTTGTTATCTTTCTACTACAACTTATTAACCAACTATGATTCCAGCAGAGGTGTATGACATCAAAGTCATGTTATTCTATTGTTTATTTATTAAAGTTTTTAGAAAAATTTTAGGGTAAATCTTCTTAGGGTGAGATATTTTTATACTCTCTTTATGTTATATAAGCTAGATATGTCGTGCTCTTGTTCCTGTGATACCATTGCCCTCTGTTTCAACAGATTTTTTGTATTCACTTGCAGGATGCCATATCAAAATATCCACAAAGTTTGGTAAAGATTGGGTGTAAGGTGCATGAGAAAAAAATAAAGAATGACGTCAAATTGCAAAATCTAATGACGTGAAAAGGACCATCAAGGGACCTTTTGTTTCAGAATTGACAGAAAAATACACAATACCAAGACCACTATACTCACTCAGTTTCATAGCAACATGCAGTGTATTGATGCTAATAAAAAGCAAAAACATAAAGTCACTTGACTTACGACGCCATAAGTGATTGCAAAAACCAAAGATTGTAGAGTACCAATAATGATATTGAAATTTGGTTCTTGAAAAAGCCAATGTTTTATTTGATAACATACTCCCTTTAATTGATATCACAATATCCTTGCCTATGTTGCCTTTACTTTTTAAAATTTCACTCATGGAAATCTGACTAGTTTACTTTATTTTAGTTTGTAAAATAGTCGTAGTTAGAGAGAAAATGTTCTATAATAATAAAAAGGGCACAGAAAAATGTATGAAAAAAAATCAGAGAGACTCTGGCTGAAAAAGAAGATTAAGAAGTAGAGCAAGTAACCATAGCGCTTCAAATGTCTGTGTTTCCAGACCTCCATTTCTAAATCCATGACCTCTTAACAATGCTAATAATCTATGCAGTACAAAAAGGGGAGAACAGGCTGGGAAGTTTCTAGGATACTTAAAAAATGGACAATATGCAATATTAATACCTTGAATCAAGGAGGAGTAGGGACGCATGACAGAAAGGAGTAAAAGGAGTAGGAACGAGTAGGAACGCATATGATTCTTTTTGTTATTTTTAATTCCTTCTTTAGTTTCAAGCAAGCAATTAAAATAAAGCGTGTTAGCTCCAAACGCTAAAAGTTTATCACCGACAATTTTTGCTAAAACACCGACAACTTTCACTATTCTATAAGCTTTATCTAATAACGCTGCTACTCCTAAAAACATTTCTTGTCAATATAACTAAAAAGTCAGCACACTTTATCTTTTTAAGTATAACGCTCTAGATATCTTCGAAATTGCATATACATTCTCCTACAAATCTTTTACAAATCTATCCGAATAGTCTTTAATACATAAAATGTGGGATAGCATTATCTCTTCAGACAAGCAACGGTATTGAAAGACTCTTAACACTTCCTATGTTATAAAGACTTTTTCCCCAAAAACTTGTCGGTTTTTCTTAACCAAATATGGAATTGATCGTTGAATTATTTTACTGATGCGAAGCAATTTTTTTTTAGCCTTTTTTATGCAAAACAATTAAATCTTCAGCAGTTAAAAAATAGCCCAAGTCACACAAAATTAATATATTAATCTAGATTAACCTATATATCTGATCAAAAGTGGAAAAGTAACTAACGAGTTACGAGTTGGTTGAGCGAGTCGCGAGTTGAATTTAATTTTACACGTTGGTAGTTAAAATCACGGTTTAGTATAGTATATAACGAGTTGCTTGTTTAATTTAACAAGTTGCGAGTTGCCACTTGAGTAGCAAAATTTACGAGTTGATATAGAAATTTCACGAGTTGCTCTTTACTTACGAGTTGATGCTTTCCAATGGCAATTTGAGCAAAAACCTTCATCTAGTTTCTAGTTTCATTAGATTTTCTTGACTTTGCAGATATTAAGTAAGTTAAATAAGTACTTTTCTAACCCAGAATTTCTGACAATTGTAGACCAGTATGAATAATATTTTTCTCTAAGCGTCTTTTTGACAAATGGGAAGCTTCGATATTTGTGAGGGCTGTTAGTTTAAAAATATGGTATGATACTTCAAATTAGAGTAAAAGCATGAAATTTTGCAATATGTCTCTTTACGATATAAAGATTTGATTTTTATTTGATTTTTAAGGGATGCTCAGATTTGGTTACGTCAGCACTTTTTGTTTTGTTAAAGAAAAGTTCTTTATTTCTTTTGATTTTATAGCATAGATTGCTGAATAACCATCATAAATTATATCTTGTTGAATCCTGTCGTTAAGAATTTCGAAAGCGTTGCATTTACATTTGCATTTGCATTAGTCTTAACTTTCTATTCCAGGGGATGAGCCAGAGCGAATAATTGAATCACAATGATTCAAAAATTTGAAAACCCAAATTGAAATTGATATTTCAGAATTTTTATTTTATTTTATATTTTAGACTTTTTCCATTATGTCCTCTTCTTCACCTCTAAATTTGTGCGGACACCACCCACTGACTTTGCCGTGTATCAATCGGACCGTGATTGACCGTAATGTCGTAATT
>JANSTP010151780.1:0-12344 GCA_025330745.1 Cladonema radiatum | reverse complement strand
GAATTCAAAAAATTAAATGAAATTTTTTGCAAATTTATGACAACTTGTTAATTTGGCGATAGTTTTACAGGACTTAACCTTTTCAGCCCGAATGACGTACAACGTACGTTCTTGATACATTCCGAATAACGTACATAGTACATTTTGGCTTTCTTAATGTCCTACCATTACTCAGCAAATTTTTGTTGTTGCAGACCAAATTGTCAATCAAGCTTAACTAATAAGCTTTCCGAAAATGTATAGTTTTATGGGGTTTCGACGCGTAATAAAAAAGTTGAGGATGCTTGAAAATTTGGTAAAAACCTAGATTTGCCAATTTTTGAGAAAAGCTGTTGGTAAAAGAAGACTGCCACCAGGTAAGGTTGTTGTTTTTATGTGAATAAGTTAGTATTTTCTAATAGGTATTAGATAGAAGCATTGACATATACAAAAAGATAGTAATAATTCTTCCTTGTCACCACTTTTTTTAGGCTGGGAAGGAAAATGCAGCCAAAAGATGCCAGAATTTTTTTTTGAAATTTACCAGCTTGCTTTTGGCCTGTCATAGTCCAAGCGGTATTGGAATTTCAAACAAAATGTCCCCATTAGTTAAAAGTCAGATAGTTAAGGTTTCCAAAAAGTGCTGGGCTGTTAGATTTGGTGAAATAGTTGTGGAGTTACGGCATTTTGAAAAATGATGTCGATTTTTGCAAAAAAGCGGCGCGTTGACGGCACCCAACTTTCAAAATACAGCGCGCTGAAAAGGTTAAAATAACAGGTGATTAATAAGATTTGATTTATTTTGTATAATCAAACTTTGGTTCCCATATTTTGTAGTTTTTGCTAATTTTTGTGAGGAATTTTAACTTTGAAGTGGTTTGACCGCCAAAACTAAAATTCTTATTTTAAGCCCTGGTTTTATGATATATTTGCTATAATTGATTTCCATATATTTATTCAAAGAACAAGACAAAATAAACAGTTCTTGATACTTAAATGAAGTTTTCTTTTGAAATAATTTGTTTTGGAATTCTGTGCAATTTTTTTTTTATGCCATTTTTATGTATTTATTTGAGCCTTATCTTCTGTTAATACAGAGTATGAAATCAGTTATACATTATTAGAGTTGCTCAAAAGCTGTGTGTATATTACAATCACATATCAGCCTCTAATAGCCACTATGAGTAATCTTAGAGGATTTTTTATACACTCTTTGGTACAGTCAGCTTATTTTCTTAAGTAGGAATTTCATCCTTGTTCCTGGCATTGCCCCTCCATTAATGTTTTCAAAAATAAATATTATAGCCAAAACCTCTTATTTTTTCCCAACCCTAATTTTCCTATTATCAAGGTCATCATTTGGTTTTCAGATATTTTTGTCTAACCAAAAGCAACCTAAAATTGTGAATGTTATAGAAAATTCAGCATTTGCCAAGTGTTGAGGCAAATTGCAACAGTTGTAGACATATTTACAGAAAATCAACTCTTTTAGATAATTAAACGTTACTTCTATTCAATTTGCAGCAAATTTCAGCATGGTCCCAGACAATTCTCAACAGAAATTAAGTTGTTTGTTAACAATGCTCTTTTTCAACACCTTAGAAATATAGTTGGCAAAAAATAATCTGAGCTCATGTTTATATTTCCCTGCTGTATTGCTGTTTTCAGAATACAGTGAAACCTGTATAAGACAATCACTCTAGGGACCATGAAAAGGTGGTCGTCTTAGACAGGTAGTCTTCTTAGACAGGTTGAAAACAATATAAAATGCCATTTTGGGACCAAGAACAAGTGGTCTTTATAGAAAGGTGGTCTTCTTATAGAGGTGTTCGTTTTAGCAGGTTTCACGAAATACATTACCATTGACAGTTCTGTTAGGGTTTGTATTTTCTTTTTTTTTTGTAATCTTGTCACTGTGTTCTTGTTGTTCTCTGTATGTATGTGTTCCCAAAGATTGTTGGATTCTTTTTGTTAGACCTGTATATTAAATACAACAAACATGTAGATAAATTACCACTACTGGACATACTTGATGACAGACAACAAACTGGTACATAATAACAACGACATTCCAAATACATGACTTTGAAGACAGACTGATGACTAAACTATGTCTACTACTACAAGAAGTACACGTCTGACTTATTCGGCTTCATTCAAAGGTATTCTTATCAAACATTTTCTCAAAATTGGTTTTCCTTCTTTTCTAACTTTAACTATACGAACATACTTTTTGTTTTTTGTGTATGAATGGAAAATGGCTCATGAATGTTTTTATCAGTATTGCAATTTGTTTTGATAATTTATTGATCTATTGAACTATATGATTTACATCACATTTCTTGTTGCATGTAATCATTTCAAGTAAACTGATCTTTATCTCTATTTATGTTTACAAGTACATTCTTATAAAAGAATATCAGCCAGCTCTATGTAACATTATTCAAATGTTTAAAAATGTATGTATTACGACATCAGGATGTGGAAATTTTATTTTATAAGAAGAAAGACATGTTCTTTATTTAACAATATCAAATATCTAATGTTTGTTTGCAAAGTGTTTGTCATTGGGATAGCTATTAGCTAAAAGGTTTTGTAAATGTTCAGCCCAGTAATTATAGAAGCTTAATACTGTATTTGAATACTCTTTTTGATACTTGTTTTGCACTAAAATTATATTTTCCTGAAAGAGTTAATTTTATGATTCTCTGATGTTTATATATGTTTTGTTTCTTCTTTTAAGGTCGTAGAAGTATGAAAAATGATAATGACACAGAAAATTACAATTTCAGTAGAGACAGTGAAATGCGTCATAGCACAGGCTCTATGAAAGGCTTGAGGCGTATGGAAGTTAATCATTCTTCCCAAGAGTCATCTGTCGATGGACCGCCATCTGTGCATAATTTAATTAAAGGGTTTCAGACTAAAATAACGTCATCCTCTTCGCGTCCAAGTAAGGATTATGTAGATAGTGTTTTCACAACTCCTGGTTATATTGTTGATTCTCCTATTGCTGACGCTGCAAAAGGGTCAAGTTCTAGACGAAAACTTTCATTAAGAAATAAAAAAAATAAACTTACTGCCAGTGAGGCAAGGTATACTATATTGAAATCATTAGGAATGTCTCCATTTCTCGGAAATGAAAACAGAACTTTAACGAAATCCTTTGCATATTTTGATATACAAAGTCTATTTTTCAATATGCAGAATGCTGCAGCATTGAAAGGACTATTTGTTGAGGGAGCATCTTTCCAAGCAAAACTTTCAGGTGCATCAGCAGCATCGCAAAGAAACAACACAGGTAGAAGAAGATTTAAATCTGGAGAATTTGATCCTCAAATTGGAAGATTCCGTTCTAGAGGTGAATCGATGATCGATGAAGGAGATAGTCATGAAAATCACTTAATTTTGAATTGTCCATACTTTCGTAATGAGATCGCTATACCAGAAAAAATTGAAGACACAAAAGCAACTTATTCAAAGCAGGGTAGAGATATTAGTAAACTTATATCAATGTTTAATAAAACACGTTCTAGTGAGAATTTACGGCATGATATTTATGATGTTGATAAACGTTATGCTCGCAGAAGACAGTTGGAATCTAGTGAGCAAGATATAATATTGGAAAAAATTGAAGAAGGGTCAACTTTTTTCTCTTGGGATGAGCCAAATGTCAGCGGGAAACAACTCTTCGATTTTGAACATATTGATCGTGGTGCCATGTTTTATAGGGAATATTTCTATGGAAAAGGTATATTAAATGTTCTTTTGTTTGGTATATTAAGATGATATGGTATTATATGAGATAATTCCCACAGCTGTTCCAAAAGAGTTTTTTTATCGAATGTGCATGTCTCTTTTAGAACATTCTAATCTTTTTGGAATTGATGAAAAGTATGGACCTCTTGCAATATCAATCTTGCGGGAAGTTCTACCAAAAACTGCAATCCTTGTTAGTGCTAATGAACTGACGAATAAAAATCAAGCGAAAAGACATCAGTATCGAATTATTATGAGGACTTGCGAGGTATATATAAATTTTTTCATCATACTGTTTTTGTGGTACTTTTTACATAAACTTTCTAAAATAGGTAATGCAGAACAAAATAATTCCAAAGTCAGACGAGTGAACTTTCCAGTTGTCCCTTTTCGCTTTCTGGGTCATGCTAAAAATCTGGCAATGAATCTTTTGTCTCTGATCAAGTGATTTTTTTGAAATCCAACTACCTCAGGGAAGTGAATAAGTGCAGAATAATTTCTGGCAAAGTTTTCAAAAGAAAAAAATTGGGAGTAGTGCCCTAAAAGTGTTTCTGACAAATTCTATGACAACTGAATTAAAACGGAGAATATATGAATATCTATGTGAAAGCTTTCATTTTAAAATCACGAATATACCTGACACCTGTAGCTTTCAATATTATTGGAGTTTTTTTCTTAAACTTCAAGTTTGAAGAGTGGGATGAAATAAAAAAGTTAAATCCATCATTTTTTTGCAGTTCAATTTCATATGAGCTTAAGCTTAATAAAGGGATTCGGAGGGGCAATTTTTCTATACACTAGATGACATCACAAATTCTCGAACTATTTAGGGAAATTCCCTAAGTGACAAATCTTTAAACTCAAATATCTTGAGAACCAAAAGTCGGATGGAGATGAAATAAAAACTGGTATTCAAAATTTTTTCTCCCCTTTCATATCCAACTTATATTGTCACCTCGGAATCCCTTTAAGTTTCACTTTGAAATCCATTGAAACTAATTTTGGTGGGATTAATGTGGGTAGTAAGCATAGTAGTTAGCACTGATGGTTCTCACCAGTGCGTTTACGGTTCGATTCCCATCTGGGCATGATGATTTCATGTGAACTGCTGGCTTAAGATGTAAAAATCATGGACTGGATACCAATTGTAAGTACATTTCCATCAATAAGGTTTTTTAAATTATGATTATTTTTTAAAAATTATTTTTTAGCTATATTCGCTCCGCATATGTATGTTGGAAAATTCAATACCCTCATCTTCAAGGCATAATGCATCAAGAGCGATACCATTGAAAGATGTTCTGGAATTTACTTTCCCTGATATACAAATTGCTTCATTGCGTCATTGTGCTCAAACACCAAAGGTAGATTGTGTTTAGATAGTTAAACTTCAATGTCCTTGTTATATTTTTATTTGATTTCAATTCATCAATAGGGGGTGTTAGCTAGAAAAATTGGGAAAGGTCCTTATTGCCTTTACATCTTGGAAAATCCAGACAATATCAAATCTGAATACTTTATATTGTGGAGTAATTTTGCAAATTTGGGAAATTATTAGTCAAAACTGGATTGGGAGTAGTCCTTCAAATGGACTGTAATTACCTTAGCTAGCACTCTGCAATATTGCTGATATTAATTAATGTTTTTTTGAATGAGCCAAACGGTATGCACAGATTCCTTGTACAGTTTTTACAAAGTTTCAAAATAATTGCACGAAGACTGATTCTAGGTTTGATTCTTTGAAGGAAATATCTTCTATTTTCAAAAACGGAACCATAGGACCAAATTTGTTTATCTAAAATATATTATTATATTATATAAATGTTTATTAGAAATGATAAAAATTTCCCTGCATTTTCCAAGTTATAAAGTTTTTTATCTGAAGTAAATAAGGCTGGTGTTTTTGTTTTGATAGATTAATTCAGACTATTATAGGAATGGCACATGATAGCACAGGCTTATTGAGGATACAATATTGAAATAAACTCACTCAATTGCATTGAAACAAGTGGCTGCTTAAAGCCTCGATGACAGTTTGAGTCTATATTCATGTCAGTGTTTTCAATACAGAATGATGTAGGCTAAATCAGCTGCTTATTTTTAAAATAATGACCATTAGTCAAAAACCTATTTCACCATCTGAAGAAAGCTGAATAACTGCCCACTACTTTCGTTTCTAGTGAAAACTCTGTACATGTTTGAGAAATTGCCTCCCATTTTAATCATAGAGATTATATTTGTAG
Source organism: Cladonema radiatum (assembly GCA_025330745.1). NCBI lineage: Eukaryota > Metazoa > Cnidaria > Hydrozoa > Anthoathecata > Cladonematidae > Cladonema > Cladonema radiatum. Next base: position 6,363 of record JANSTP010151780.1, on the reverse strand, counting down.
GTTGGAGAACAACTATTGAAATTGGATGAACAACAGGTCAGTTGAATATTATGGTTATTAACACTAGATACTGTATTTATTTACTTACTTACCCTAACTATTTCTTTATAATTGATTTTAGTAATGAAAATTAGTAACTCAATTGGTCTTGGGCAAGTGCTCTAGAAAGAAATTGAAAGAAATTAGACCTTTGGTATACGCCATGTTAGAAAAACATTTATTGATAAAACTACATTTATTCAGAAGTTATAAGGGTTCTATCATCGTATGACCAAAGTGATTACTGTAAATAGAAACAAAAGTTTATAATTTTCCCAAGCTCTTTAAGAATCTGAAAATACCAAAAATGTGGCAAACCTTGCTTATTTTGAGTCAAATTTGTACCCTTTTGGATATTTTTATTATTCACTGCAAATTGAAAGATTTAGTTAATCATAGATGTCATAGATTTTGAACTCTTTAGGATGCTTGTTCTATTTTATGTTTTCATTAGAAGACGTGCACCATCTAAGAAAATCCAAAAACATTTAAGAAACATTTTAATGTAGCTCCAAACTACCTAAACTTAAAGCAGCGTTTATTTTTTAATATTTCCAGAGTTCTTCTTTGTGAGTCTTTGTGTGTCTGTTGGTGTCCTATTTTCATTACCAGGCACAATTTTTTATGTTTGTATGCATTGCTGTCTTTTCATTGGATTTCAGCTATCATTGACTTATAAAGTTGGTCTACTGTACTGCAAAGCTGGTCAGAAAACTGAAGAAGAAATGTATAATAATGGTACTAATTGCTTTTCTTAGTACTTTGATATATTTTGTTGATGCTTATGTTGATGTTGACTGTCTGCCAAACGTTTTGCAGTTTCATTTGTAACTTTATTTTCATTCAGCAAAACCAGGTTTCTCAAACTTTTCTTGCTATGATATAGTACTTAAATAGCTAAAATCTCCCTTATTTGAATTAATTTAATCTATAGTGTACAGATTTTGAAAATCGAAAATACAGAATTTTAAATCATCAGTTTGCCCTTGCCTTCCTTAGATTTTTTACAATTGTTATAGTATTTGCATTTTTTTTCTTAGAATTTGGTGGCTCAGAATTTATGGAATTTTGTAGTGTAATTGCTGATAAAGTTGCTCTGAAAGGATTCCAAGGTTATCGTGCACAACTTGACAATAAAAGTAAGTTCATTTATTTTGTTGATTCCTGGTTTTTCCTCAAAGAGTCATATGGAGTGGGGGGTTGGAGATTTTTATGATTTCAAGGGAGGGAGCTAATAAGGGGGGTTAAGTTGTTTTAAAACCCAAGGGGGGGGGTCTAAATGACTTTTTCTGTATAAGTTAAAATAATTATCTTTCAAATTATTTTTCTTAATGAATTGACTCATCCCTTCTTCTTCCTTTTGTTGCTTTTCAAAAACAAAAGTGCTTGTTGTTATTGTGCAACAGTGCTATCAAACTAACTCAAAAATTCAGGCAGGACAAGCTTCAAATGAAATACATGCTTCTGATAACTATCAGCTTCTGTTTACATTCGAATTTCGAATAAATAACATTCGAATTTTGAAATGATAATATTCAATTCCTTTGTTTTGATTCGAAGAATTAGTTTTCGAAAAAAAAGGTGGTGGATGGATTGACATTGTTAGGAATAAAACACAGATCAACTTTTTCATTTTAAAATTATTTTTGGTAAACATTTGAAGCAAATGTTTGAATACCTATTTGAAACAGATTTGGCAATACCAGGGGAAAATTGTTAAAGTTTGCTTTAGCTATCTTTGTTTTAGCTACCTTTAGAATTCTTAGATTTTTGTTTTTAGTGTACATGTGTGTTTGGAGGGATGGGGTGTTATTGATGGGGAGAGCGCAAAGATTACTGAAATTTCTTTTGACGGGGGACAAGATTTCAAGGGGGGACTTTTTTCAGGGGGGGAGTTGAGACCCCCCAAAAACACCATGTTGATGTTCATAATCTCATGAACAATGCAAAGTGATTTCGTGTATTGCTTGATAGCATGAAATTAAGCACTTCATTGTTCTTTTGATGTCTCTGTGAGTATGTTTGAATCACAAGTAACTGTAGTAACTGGTGACAGAGTAGTAACTTCTCTTAATCATCATCTTTCTCATTTGACAATGTTTCTATGCAGTCTTGCATCTACATGCTAGTGTTTTCAGAGAAAATACTGGGTAGGGTGAAATTCGAACTCACAAACTTTGTATTACTGGTACCACTGTTCTATTGACTGAGCTATCGACCCATGTCGGAAACAGTGTCAATTATGCATATCTTCTTTTTCTATTTTTTATACCCAAATTTTTATAGATGATTCAACAGGTCAACATTCACTTTATACAACATTTCATGGACGAGAAATTATGTTTCACGTTTCTACAGAACTACCATTCACTGCTGGTGATAAACAACAGGTTGGATTCCAATTTTTTTCATATTATGCAGAATGAATTAATTCATACAGTGGTATAACTGTGTAGTTTTTTCTGGTAGCCCGGCTAATGGACACAATTTTAATATTAGAACCAATTACAGTGAAACCTGCTAAAGTGACCACCTCTATAAGAAGACCACCTGTCTATAAAGACAACCAGGCATTTGCCAAATGGGCATTTCTATTGTTTATCCCAATATGACATTTTTTATTGTTTTCAACCTGTAGAAGAAGACCACCTATTTCAAAAGACCATTTTTTTATGGTCCCTAGAGTCGTTGTCTCATGCAGGTTTCACTTTATTCTCATATAAATAGCTCTAATAGTTAAAACTTACTGGTAATATAACTAGTGAATTAGGCATGTATTTTGTAGTTTTATTATCTGAACACAATGTGAAATTACATTGATTGTGCCTGTCCACCAATTTTTTTGGTTGCCCAAAACCACGGGACTACTATGAGGTTACAACACTGTCATAGCTATCAATAATAGCCATGATGAGAGATATGCTTCTTTCCTTTACCATTTACTCCTTTATGACATGCATTAACCCTATCAGGACCGGGCTTTTTTTGACTTCCCAGGACGGGGGAGGGGATTCTGCCCCTCCTCTGTAAATCAGGATCTACTTACTCTTTTGATTAGATATTTTGCATGAATAAATTTCAAACTATTATAGATCTAATGCAATAAAAACAATTTGATGATGTCATTGATTTGTGATGTTGTCATCACATTTTTCTGACATGATATGGAAAAAAGGTGTTTTTTTAAAAGTTTTTTTTTGAAAAAATTGGAAATTTTTCGTAATTGAATATCAAAAATGCACTTCCAAATCAATTTTTTCTACTGTTTTGTGCAATTCCATGACTTTTTATTATAAAATCGCCATCAAACCCTCAAAAATATATTTGCCACCTTCTAGGGGTCCTGGTTAACCGCAACTAGGCTGGGCTTTTTTTGACTTCTCAGGAGGGAGGGGGATTACGCTCCCCTCCATATCTCCGGTTCTAAAATGTCTTTTTGAAAGATATTTTGCACATTGTAAGTCCACCCTATTAGAAACAAAATGAGCCCAAAACAGTTTGATGACGTCATCGCAAAGTGGTGACGCCATCGTTTTAATCAAACCCTAATACTTGAAAATTGGGAAAAACCCTAAAATATCTTTGATCTTTTATAAAATTGGAAAGAAATGAGCTTTTTTCATGTGGTTTTCACCAAAATGCCACATTTTTGATCTAGTTTCATATATTAGGAGAAATAATACACAAAAAAATGACGAAATCATATTAAGTAAAATTCAAATCTAAGCAACCGATCTTAAACGACAATAACGACTTTAAATTATATCTTTATTAAGGGTTTATTGTTTGTATTTCACTAATTTTTCCCTTTGCATATTGAGATTTATGTAGACATTTTGTCTATTTCTACCTATATATTTGATTGTTTATTTAACTATTTTATTTCTCTGAAGATGACTTTTGTAAAAAGTTGAAAGCTAAGATTTGAATTTTACTTAATATGATTTTGTCATTTTTTTGTGTATTATTTCTCCTAAAATTACGTTGGCCGCCAAACAAATCTGTTGTAGTTTCATATATCTTCCGGTTTTTGGGAAAATCATTCTGAAAATTGGGTTCTCGGGGCTTTGTCCGAAAGTTTTTTTCCGATATGTGTCCGATAATCGGTCGCCATGGCCGCCGTCCGGCATTTTTTGAAAAATTTTTTTACCAAAATGTTTGTAATAAAATTTTATTAAAAGTCACAAAATATTTCATCCTCAAGTATAATAGAACTAGAAGAGGAGCAGTATTCGAAAAACTAGCAGGGGAGGGGGGGTGCGGAATCCACCCCCCAACCCCCCAACCCCCCGGTCCAGATAGGGTTAAGATCACTAAAAGATTATTCTGAAAGGTTTAGTCTTTTGAAAATGTCATGTCCTCGAAAAGTTACTTTTTCAGTAAATTGTGTCTGAGATATTTCTAAATTGAAAAGTTACTTTCTGACCCTAGAAAATCATGTCTAGTCCTCCAAAAGAACTTTTTTTCTATTTTTGGAAATTTAAGAATTTCATTTTGTAATGTAATATGCCATTACTGTAATATGCTTGTAATGTAATATGCTCTTGTTTTTACCATCTTCAATTGATTCATGTTATTGAAAATTTATGACTTAAACTAATGTTAGACCTTTGTTGTAATTTGTTGTAAAGAATTTGACACAAAATCTCCATAAAAGTATAATTTTTTTAACTACGAACTAACATAAATTCTTTTAGGTGAAAAGGGAACACACTAATTAAGAGCCAGAGGGCAAAGAGCCTATGTTTTTATAATATCAATTTTATGTGCCATTGTCAAGTCTTCACTGAATGTCTGAAAAATTTTGCAGATTGGACATTTTGGGGTTGATGATTTGTGCTGCAGTGATTATAACTAATAGTTGAGCCTTAGAATCACAAACATTTTGAAAAAGGCAGGTTTCTACTATGAAAAAATCCACCACAAGACATACTCTATCCCAGAAAGTAAAGCCTCCCAGAGGTTAGTTTTGGTCTCTTTAGAAAGAACATTTAGCTGAATTTAATCGAGGTACGGTTGCTAGAGGTGCTTTTACTATAGCTAACTAAGAGTTAGCACCCTTGTCACCCTTGGTTCCAAAATATTCTGGAATCAGGATTTCGCGCGTTATTTGTTTGAGGTATACTGCCTTGTACCAGTCTTGCCAAATTTTTACTTTATTTTTTTCTAGCCAAACATTATTTGTTATGCATAATACATTATTATATAGCTACAAATAAATTCTTTTTCAGCTTCTTCGTAAAAGACATATTGGTAATGATATTGTAACCGTCATCTTCCAAGAATCTGGCTCTGAGCCATTCACACCACAGATGATGCGTTCACATTTCCAACACGTTTTTATTGTTGTCAGGGTTGAAAATCCCCATACAGAATATACAAAATATGAGTACGAAAACATTTATATCAATATATTAACATGACACAACTTTTTTTCTTATAATCTTTCATTTATAAACATTTTGTTTTTCTCTTTTTAGAGTTGCAGTGAGTCGTTCCAAGGATGTTCCTTATTTTGGACCACCTATACCCCCTAACAAGTTTAATAAGAGTTCATCATTCAGGGAATTTTTACTCACAAAAGGTAACTCTACTTTCTATTTGTAATGAAGTTTTATTCTTTGCTGATTGTGCAGAATTGATTTTCATAGATGATTCTGTCAGATATTTGCTTTAATTAAATATAAAACTGATAGTTCTGAATAGTGTCTACCATGATAAATATTTATTTTTGAAAAGATTTTGTATTTTTCATTTTTGCTTTTATTATTTTTTTTACTAAGGAGCATTATTCATTTGCTTTTCTTATTACATAGTAATAAATGCTGAAAATGCTGCTCACAAGTCAGAAAAATTTACACATATGGCTCGCAGAACAAGATTTGGTTACTTGAAAGACCTTGCTGAAAATCATACATCAACACAAACTTTAGAATCATCAAACAAATTTGGTATGTTTATATTGTTAGCTACTTTACTTAACAGTTGAAATCATGTTTTTCGAATTGTCGAGGGGCAGAAAAATACGTTCAATTTACACGACCATTCAAATTACAGGAGTTTGAATGTCATGATATCAATTGCTCTTATATTTTAGTTTATATAGTTATAAACATATCTTTTATTATTACTTTACTACTTTTCACATACCGTAAATGCTCTACTTCTATTGGAGATTCTAGTTTTCAAAGAGACTGGATGTCTGTTAAAAGTGCAAAAATTATTGTTATATATATTTTATATTCCATTTTTACTTTCACGACAGTGTAAAGTATTGTTTTACCCTTTTATCTTTCTCCTGTAACACTTTAGAATCGGGATTCA
>JANSTP010151558.1:0-12346 GCA_025330745.1 Cladonema radiatum | reverse complement strand
CTTAGCATCTGAATCGTTTGGGAAATCTATTTTTTGGTATTTCAAAAATGAACTCGAAAAATTACAAATTTGGTCAAATTTCGGTGCTTTTGATGACGTCATCACCTAATCACGTGACCTAATAGAGCCAAGACATGATTTTTCAAAACTACTTATGATGTTTTACATTCGTGCCTAGTTTCATTCTATTTCGTTGGGTATTAGGGATTTTAACCTGGATGAGGGTTAGTTTTTACCCTCACCCCCGTCCCCATGCAATCAACGTACGTAAAAAAAGCCTATGTGGAATAGAGCTAAAGCGGCCATCTCTCAAAAGAACAGCTCCTTAAGGCGGAAAAAAAGTTTTCTTCTGAAAAATTTCTTTTTTTAAAGAAATCTGGAGACAAAGATATAGGATATACATGATAAATAAAAGAAGAAAATTAGCTGTTTTTCAGCCACAAAAATTGTGTCACGTGACTATATATTTATGCTGATAAGTCAAAAAGGACTGAAAATCAGACCCAAGTTCTAATGTGATTTTGAATCCCCTTTAAATTAGCTTTCCAACGATATATAAGTTTTTAGGTTTTGATGACTTTTTTTTTCGCCTATGACGTCACAGTCACGTGACCTAGGCCCAATTACAAAAAAGGTACACTTCGAATTTCCAAACGTTGGACTTTCCTCTTTCATTATCAACCAAAAAAACTAAAGTTAGGCAAAGTGTCTGATGGTTAGACTCTATGTCCTGTCTATTATTGTGAAATCGTGAATAGGTAATAATGCTAAATTTTATGACATATTAGAACTATGTGATGAAATTTGCAATGAAATATGCTTGACACTACATTTTTCCATGCTCTTTCAGGTTCTGATACTACCTCCAGTTTTTTATGTTATGGGAAACGCAAGTTTTGGGCTAATTGGCTGAAAAATGCAGATCGTCAAAGTATTACATATGTATTCAATATTTTGAGCAACGCTCTTGAATTATAATCGACGAGAGTTAAAGGTTTTTTTCAGGTCACATAACCCAGAATTACGTTCCACAATTATTTCACAAGCTGGTTTAATGGAACATGTCAAACAATCATCACTGCAGGCTAGATGGATATGAAAAGGGTGTATAAAGAACATGTATATCCCTGATGCTACGCTTTGGGGATGACTAACACCATCAAATAAAAGCATAACCTATTCCCTAAAATGGTGTGATAGACCAGATGATGTAGAAAAATACATATTTCATTGCTTCAGCAGGGTAAGAAAATGTGATACCAGTAAATATGCTAAGCAAAGAGTTATCTTCATAGTTTATTTTCCGTGCAAGAAGAAGTGCGTTAATGTTGAGGGCTGGTTGCACTTATATCATCTCTGCTATAATTTCGAATTATAGGAAAATTATAGTGAATTATATCGAATTATAAAATGTATTGTTATCCTATAATATGCTCTAATTTTCTAATAATTTTGCATGTCCACCTGTCTATAATTCAGATATAATTTGATATCCAAAGTGGTTTGATTTTAGTCTCAAAAATATACTGGAATTATAGCTCCCTTCTTTTATTTTTGACATAAAAATTGGCTAAAGTAGCAAATTTCAACTGTTTCATTTTTTCAATGGCCTTTTTTAAAGACATGAGTAGAATTTGCACGTGAAAACATGCGAGAAATAAAAAAAAGTTTTTCACTTATCTTTTTACGCGTTTAAAGCAGTATTTTGTGATAGATAATTTTCTCCGCCTTGAAAACGAGTGTTAATGGTTTTCCAAACAACAACGCAAGAGCATTTACGCCGGAGGAAAGTATGTATTTAATGCGTTGTTTTTCGAGTTTTCTTATTGTTTAGAAACCTAAAATTGAAATGATTTCAACATGGGTCATTTCCTCTTTTAGACTGGAACTTTTGCAAGCCCGTCACCAACAAATATTATATTAGGAGGCACAAGTTCAAATGGAAAACGCTTTTGACTACAATCATGTTTATGACGATAATGATTATAGCTTTCACACAAATCCACCAAATATACTTCAGCAACAACATTCTTTACCGAATTTCTACATATTGAACAACCAGCAACCTATGACTCCTGGAAGCACACTACCAGTTGTTTCTCAACCCAGCCAGCGAACGCGGGGTAGGATATCATTTAAAAAGCCTACAAGCACAATTACAAGGAGAGAAAATGAAAATGAAAAAAAAAAAAAAAAAACAATAGTGCAGTGACCACAAAACCATTCTCCTGATTTCGCTTTGGGGATATGAAGGATGTCTTTGCAAGTCTAAATCAGAAGCCTTTTCTAACAAGCAAGAAAATGAAGTCTCCCCAAAAATTTTCATCTGATGACCATAGCTGTAACAAAACTTACGTTCAAAAGGTTAGCAGCGAGTATTGTCAGATATAGAGATTATCACAATTACGATTACACTTTATTCAATGCACAATTTGCCACAGAACTTTCTAATGTTAGTTTCACAGATAGATTTTTTTAACAAATTCATCCCATTCAAAAAGAGATATGTAAGAGGCAACCGAGCACCTTTCATGAACAAAATTCTATAAAAATCTATAAAAATCTATCAAAAATCTCCCTGTGATAGAGATGCGCGCTGAAAGCAAAGAAATTACTGAGTTAGTTTGTTACATAAAACTAAGAAAGAATTTTTCAGCAGGATTTCTATTAACAAAATATGGAATAATAAAACTTTTTGGAACACAATTAAACCCGCACTTTCTAACAAAACTAAACCCTCCACAAAACTTGTCCTAGAAGAGGGGAACAAAATTATTAGAATTATTAAAATGAGAGCTCCGAGCTCTTCAACTAACTGTAGTACTAGAGCTATTGATAAATATAAAAATCATCCCAGCGTCCTAGCTGTTAAAGCCAAATTTTGAGCAAGCTTAAGATTTTTATTCAATGAAATCTCCATAGATGAAATATTGAAAGAGTTAATAGGCTTAACCCCAAGTCAGCCGTACAGGAAACAGATGTTCCAACAAGGATCTCAAAGAACCATTGTGACTTACTAAGTGATTTTATAACTTTATCAATCAATCAAATGTTCGAAGATAGCGCTTTTCCAAAAGTTTTGAAAAACGTAGATGTAACACCGGTGCTTAAAAAAAGGCTTGAAACAGTCAAAAGGAAATTATAGGCCAATAAGTATACTTTCGAATTGATCAAACATTTTTGAAACACCAATATTCAAACAAATAAGAAATTTCTGTGACAAAATACTTTCTCACTTTCAATGTGGCTTTCAAAAGGGATAGAAAACCCAACATTGTCTTCCGTCAATGATAGAAAAATGGAGAAATTGTAATAATAAAAGTAAAGCCTTTGGTACACTCCTAACAGGCTTATCAAAAGCCTTTGATTGCCTTCCACATGAAATTGTCTCGGTGTTATATTATGTTCATTTTATGAACACTCATCAAAAGAAAATATTAGCAAACACCTTTTTTATTCCCAATTCAACTATTGTCCTATAGTTTGGATGTGTCATAGTGGGAAACTTAACACCAAAATAAATCGAATCCATGAAAGGTGTCTTCACCTCCTGCATAATGATAAAGTTTCTACATTTAAAGAACTTCTCTGCAAGAATAGTTCTTTGGGGATTAATGTTATAAACATAAGAGCTTTAGCAACTGAAATGTACAAAGTACATTATGGATTAGCCCCTGAAATTGCGTCATCGATTTTCAAAAAGAAAAAACGAACTTATTCGCTGCGAAACCTGAATGGTTTTTAAATACCTCCAGTGAACACTGTTAACTCCGAAACTGAGAGTATGTCTTACTTAGGTCCAAAACTATGGCATTTGTAATTTTTGTGTTGAACTGTCTTCTTTTGTTCTTGTAAATAGTATAGTAGTATCATCAATATTTTCATTTTTTCTAAATTTCTATTTTGTAATTTTTCTTTATATTACTCATGTGGTGGAAGTTGCAATATGTATGTCAACGTTAAATAAAGTGTTTAGTAAAAAAAAAAAAAAAAAGAATATCAGAAAGAATGAAAAATGAGGGAATTGTTGCACTGAAATTTTAAATAGTTGAAAAGTTCATTTCTTTGCGAAACTATTATAGCTGACAAAGAGCGAGAGAGAGAGAGCTTCACAAGTAAGTGGGGAGGGAACACAAAATATTTTTGAAAAAAGTTAGATGTTCACGAAAGACTTTTCGTTTCTTGAAAATAATTATGTACCCCGAAAAAAACGCACTAATTTCAAGAATTCAAATGCTCAATCATCAAAAACTGGCAAGAACGCACCTCAAAATGTTTTTATTCTGCAGAAAAAAACACCGTCACGCAGTTTGCTATCGAAAGATTATCTAGGCCAAATCAGTTACCACATGTGCAACAGGCTATTGTAAAGAAAAAAAACCTAGATGATCTTTTTAGAGAAATGGTTTTGGGATTGTTAAAGGGAATAAGAGACCCAAAATTAACATTAGATTAATGGAATGAGATTAATAGAATGCAAGTTCCAAACAAAATATGCAGGGCAATATTGACAATGACACAACTTTTATACTCATTTTTATTTTTATGCTGACAAACTTTTCTAAGATTGTTTTGTACAATGTTTGTTATTATGCAGTCAAAAACATAAATTGACTCCTGTAAGTTGGCTGATGCATTTCATTGAGTTGGCATTAATCCATATGCTTTCCCAAAACTCCTTGCGTTCGAAGTTCTGAAATAATACTATAAATAAAATACAAGAAGTTAAATTTGAATAGAGTATTTTGAAAGTTAAACGAGTAATTCCATTGGAAATGTGGAGCAATACTAAAGTTAAATTATCCTTTTTCAAAATACAATTAAACTAGTTATTAGTATAACGAATGAGTGAATTTACTGTATAAATTAATATAAAAGAAAAATAACTTACCAATACAAATAGCAAGGACGAAAATGAATGCTCCCATGATGCTGGTATTACTGTTTTGTGGTCAGTTGATTGATTACTTTCTTTTGGACGTAATATGATTGATCACCTGAAAAAAAATAAATAAATAAATAAATAAATAAATATACAAATAATAAAAAAAAATCGAAATACAAAAGAAAAGCTGTAAAATCGAAATAAATAAATAAATAAATAAATAAATATATAAATAAATAAACAAAGTATACCTATCAGACACCTAGATACTTATTGGTGTATTCAGTCATTATGCGTGGAGATAGAAAGTGCTAAGACTTTTTTGTATTCATATTTACTTTACTACATACATTTACTTTAATATTCTGATACTGCTCGAATCTTGTGATGTTTTTGATACTTACGAGATGCACGATGTCGGATATATCAAGTTCTGGCTTATACTCCACGTGTTTGGTGACGGGCCTCAAAACAGTATAGCAAACATCATGGAAAATTTCCTTTTTCGTCACTGCTATTTATATTGGTAAGTTGGATTTCCGTCAATGTGGACTAAACCTTGGTTAAGAAATAAAGAGAAAAATGTGCCTATCATAACATTGTATCTGAATTGAAACTACACGACCTTTATGATTATAGAAAATATTTTTGAATGGACAGTGAAACATTTGAAGTAAGTGTTCTTTCCATCGTATACCATTACCATTAGTACTTAAAGCTTGTGTTTATTTCTAGCTTCGCCATCGAAGCAGTTAAAAAATGAACTGTCAATCCTAAAGAGTTCTGAAGTTTTAGGTAATAATACACTTCAAAGTTAGTTTTTAGTCTATGGGAAAGTAACCCTATGTTCACCCTACCTACCAAACTTTATAACTGCTTGTCCTTCTATTGGTACGAATATGATTTTTGATGACTTTTAACAACTTTTTAAGTGAAAACATTGATAAAAAGCCTAAAATTTAGCAAATATTGATGCAAGAACAAGCTAAAAACAAATTGATGCTCCTGATTATAAAAAAGTAGTAAGAATACCAGTCATTCTCCTATTTATAGAACAATATTGACAAATAGCAGTGATAAATAAGAACCCTTTAAGATCCTCTCAGCCCATTTTTCATCAAAAAATAAGTACATTTTACTGGTTTCTATTAAAAAACTTGTATTTGGTTCTTGAGAAAATTGGGTAGGGCAAAAGTACTCCAGTCAGGCCAAAAGGCCCATCTGGACCCCAGCTTGAAATGGGTTAAGAAAAGAAGCAGCTAAAAGTATGTTGTTCTTCAGATTATGGGAGCCAGAAATTATTTTAATCATGCTCTTACCAATTTCTAACTGGAAACTTGATTCCAATGTTAAACCAATTTTACGCTCATTTCCTCATCTACAACATGACAAGGTTGCTGAACAATCTAAAGAAATGAGTGTATAATATGTATTGAATTACTTAAGCAATATTCTGAAAATGGTAAAATTTCAGTCACTGCTAAGTTAACTTTCTGTATCACCACAATAATTGATACACAATTGCCTCAAAAATGGTTATAAAATGACTCTCTTTATATGTTTTTAAGTCCTAAATTGAATTTCAGATTTAAAAACTTTTTATTTCAAAAACGCCTTATGAAGTGCCTAATATGCCAGTACAAAAAGCAGAAAAACACTTTAACTGCATATAATTGATATCATACCTGACAAATTACTACAACTGTCATAGTTGACGATGGCTGCAACGCCTCATGTGTCTTTAAAAGTATTCATAATGACTTTGGTGTACTGTTGTACTTACTTCTCTCTTGTTTCTTTGGGAGGTGGCGGAATTGGTGGATGTCAATGCAATGGGTTTCCTATTATGGAAAGTTCAGATTAATAGTTACTGTTCTTTGTCCTGCATTATAAACAAATGAAATCTTACAATTGTTGACATCCATACTTTAATTCCGTTGTTTTCTGTTCTTTCTTTACAACAAAAAAACTGTTTTTCAGAAAGGTCCTCGTTTTGAAAAATGGGGTAAATGTGGTAAAGAATGTTGATTCTAATTTTTTCACTAATGCCATTTTATTTTCTTGAAAGTAATAATGTATTTAAATCATTTCAACATCTTATCATCGCTTTTATAGAGCTATTTTGCATGTATTGGTGTAGCATGCAAGGAAACATTTTAGTAAAAGGCACTTAATCAATGAAGTACTTCCAGCACAATTAACATAGAGTGCTAAAAATAGCTGGCAGAGTCGATGCAGCAGCTTCGGCAAATGCCACACCACTTTTTCTCAATCTAGATAAGATTTTTTAAGCAAATATTTTGAATGTTTGCTGTTGTTTTTTTCACAGATAGAAAGTAAAAAGTAAAATGATCTGTTGGAACCCTGTTATATGTATTCCAAACATATTCGAAAATTTAAATTATGGCGGCATTTAACATGTCTACATTCAAAAATAAAATCCAAAATAGAACTATGATACAAACTAATCACAAATTTCAAAAAAGAAGCACATTTTCTACATCAGCTTAAGACCAATTAGATTGCTTTGTAAAGAAATTAATTTTAGGCTAATTTAGACGAAGATAACGCTTGCAGAAGGAAGTTTTGCACTTTAGATAAGCCACAAAATATTTACATTTTGCGGGAATTAACTTTCTTGTTTACTGAAAACTTATAATTTTTGCTGTTAAAAATATTTTTGTAATTTCATTCATAGCTAAATATTGTATGTAGTAAAAGGATCCTCAGTATTCACGAAAAAAAAAAAAAAAAGGTTGAAGGAGCCAATTGATTATCATATTTTCTATATAGTTATTGCAGTGATGATATTTATAAATAATTTTCTGGAAAAAACTTCTGCAGTGCACTAAAATTTCGATATTTTATTATAAAAATACACTTTGTGATTTCAGCAGAAACTGCAAAAGTTTCTTCCGCATCACTTTCTTTCTTTCAAATATTCGCACATGTATTGTTAATTTTATCATGCTGAAAATATTGAAAATATTTTAATCTACCAAATTTTTAGTTTCAATAGATTGTGGTTTTCTAAAAATCTGCACCCATACACCGTGTATTGAGAAACATATATGACAAACTGTGGGAAAAAAGGCAACTTCTGTTCTGCTCTGTTCTGCTCAGTATACTGTTGTCAATGTACTGTGATAACGTAATCCAGCAAAATAATATGTCAAAGTTAAATAAAGCTTACATTTATATTTTTTCGTAAAATCGGTGACAATTTTCAATCAAGCCAGCAAGACAATATGAGAACCAAATTCAAAAAATTAAGAGCAAAAGCAAGTTATAGTTTCTGACGTATAAAAAAGTTACTAATAAGACTTTTATTGGATTCTGTAAGCTGGGCTGTGTTTCAGACAAACAACGGAAGGGGAGGGAGAGAATACCCTCTAACATTCTCTTATATTTACAAAACCTGAGTTAAGTTTTACCTTAGCATTAGTTTGATTAGCACTAGTTTGATTTTAATATCTTTAGATAGCTTCACATAGGAATCATGCATGACTTGGTACGAGCACGCTTGGTACGAGATTTCAAGTTTAGAAAAGTCACTTACCTATTGAAGTGGTTTCAGCACATCTATGGGCACTTAACTAGCTTTGCAGGTATAATTTACATAAAATTCGCTATGATAATTTAACTAGAATAGATTATATTCAAGAAATTTCACATTCTTTGAGAAAAAGGTTAGTTTTGTTAAACCACTTTTCGATGATAATGATGAAAGACCACTTTATATGCCCATGTGATCACAATCATTTCAAGGAGGGAAGATATCTGTGCGGGCCAGACAATTGTCAATGAATCATATGAATATAAGAGTGTTTAGGTTGACAGAGCCTGGAAAGCTTTTCAGCAAGCCTACCAACAAAAAACTAGAACTGCAAGAGGGAATAAAGCCACTTCTGACGCATGACACCTCCCCCTCCAACAAACCAAAAAAAATTTATATAGTCGAAACTAACTTATCACACATTATACTGATCTAGTCATCCTTTGTGTTACAATGTTTTTTGATATTGTTGCAGGGTATTCTTTTCCAGAATATTGTTTACGTAAAGAGATGACTTTGTAGATGTCAATGTTATTCATAACTTCAGTCTTTTTTTGCTTTGCGTCATACATTGACGTTTAGAATATTAAGTTTGACTTTGCATAGATTCATGTTACGGATTCCTCTCCTCTCTATTCATTGTCTTTGTTGTGATATATTACATTTAGTTAAAAAAATTTTGTGGGGTTAAGTAATTGGGATTTGAGAAATATCTACTATTATGTAAGAAAAAAAAGTCAGTTGTTTCATGTTGTGTTGTCTAAACCTAACAAATAATATAATCATATGAATAGAATGAAAGTAAGAATATCAACGAGAAGAGGAACCGGGGTGACCTAAAGTGAGCTGAAAGTGTCTCTCATGGCAGGGGTTTCGATGGTAACCCAGGTCAACATTCTAGGAAATCCACCAACAAAAACATAACTAGTAACATAACAGAAAACTTTAATATAGACCTTGAAGATGGCTTTCCAAGCAAAATATACCGATGTCGCTCTAGCAGATGAAATTTTCACAACAGATTTATCCAGGGGTGTAGCCAGAGGGGAGCAAAAGGAGCAACTGCTCCCCTATCAAAAACGTTATAGATATTACCTTTGCAACTATTATATTGCCATAAATGTCGAAGTAAATCATTATTTCTTTGCATCTATCAATAACTGGACCAACAGTTAACTTTTCTCTAAAATTTGTTATCGTAAGATATTTTTACTCGAATCTAAGGTAAACTAGCTGAACTAAACTAGATATAGCGTTATTCCCATATGGCAATTTAGTTTATGGCCGATTATGAGCCGAACGGCAAAATTTTGTTTACTAGAATGCTGATATATTTACACTCAGGAAAGCAGCTCAGACTTATTGACACCCGGTCAGGGGAGCAGGATATCATTTTTTGACGCCCAGGGGAGCGTACGCTCTCAAGAATTGACGCTTTTTTATAAATTCTCAGTCAAACTCTCCGCTCCCATCGGGCATAAAGAATGCACTCCACCTCAGTTGCTTTTTTTTTAAAAAAAAATCTAATTGGCACGCTGTCCAGGTTTTTAGACACAAACAGTATCAGTAAGTCAAAAAGTGTGAACTGATGAAAAAAGTTCATCAAAATTTTGAAGTTTTTTAAAGCTAAGAGGTCTTGAAAAATTAACTTTAAAGTTTAAAGATATGGAAAGCAGATATTACAAAGATCACACAAACTTGAAAGTATTGTTTTTAAAGTAGCATATTAGTGAGGTAGCTAGCTAGGGTATCTGCACATACATATGCCATATGCATATATGGCATGACAGCATGATGCTAGCTAAAGCAAACCAAATTAAACTCTGAACTTTCAGAAGTTACTCTCTCAGCCAGACGATTAGCTAATACATCTGTAAAGGGGTGTTGTATTTTTATTGTATTAGAGTACAAACTTTGCTTAGGATTTCGAAAAAATTTCATAACTATAGCTATAGCATTTCCATTGGTCTTTATTTTCTATATTTATTTGTAGTAGCTAGCTTTATGAAGTTAAAATGTAGGTAGCTTGTAAACATGTTTGATTCAGCCATCATTTTGGGCTGCGGCAGTGCTGCATGTAATCTAACATATTCTTTTTTCATTTTTTACTCTGCCTCAGAGTTTTTGGGATTCTTAAAGTTAAGAAGAGGCATCTTACCAGGCAAAAAGTGCAGGCACTATGGTTTTAATTTAAAAGTACATCCACTTTAACTTTTTGAGTGCCTGTTTCTCAGATAGACTCAAAATATGAAAAGTTCTTGATGAAGATGAAAATGCAAAATAAGGCCTTAACTATAAATTTAATCAATTACAGCTCATTATCTAAAGCTTTTTAATATTCCTTTCGGTGATTATCCTGTTGGTTACGTAACACACATAATCAAGTAACCAGCCATGAAGCTGAGGGACAAAGCCATTATGTATATTTTTTTCTAGGCTATCACATTTAATTCTTACTAGAATGCCTTTTTAAAACATTTTTTTGAGAATAAATGTAAGTAATCATGAGAATGTTAAGGTGTAATATATATTAGCTGGTCCACAAAAGGTCTTAGAGTATACAAAGCTAAAGAAATCTGAAAATAATTATCTTGAAAACAAATTGGAAAGGTAAATACAACAGCTCTGTCAAAATATTACAAATGCACCGGTATTGTTTTTGTCGACTCTCAGCAAATTTTTATCTAATATTTATTTTTTTTTATGCAGCAAATGTGAAGGACATAAATTATTTTTTTAAAAAATAAGCACATGTGTCGGAAAAATGATTTTATTTCGTCAAAAAAAACATGTCATTTTTGAAAACAATTTCGAGTTGAAACGATAAAAGTCAAGTGAAAGATAAAAGTCAAGTGAAAGAGAAAAGTCAAGAGAAACGAGAAAAATCAATAGAAACGAGAAAAATCTAGAGAAACGAGAAACGTCAAGAGAAACGAAAAAAATCAAGAGAAACGAAAAAAATCAAGAGAAACGAGAAAAGTCAAGAGAAACGAGAAAGTCTAGAGAAGCGATAAAGAAATCGGGACTCCCAGCCTGATTATGCTGCAAAATGGCAATTTTTAATGCTTTTTTTATGCTTTCAGGACTGATTTTATGCCAAATTTTATGTGAGTTTAACCTATTGTTTATTTAGGACTATTGTTTAACCCAAGCACATAAAAACAATCAATCAATCAATACAATCCTTTTTTTACTTTGCATGATAAAAATTGCCACAAAATGTAATAAATACAATGGGTCAAGTGAATGCAAAAAAAATTTGTACAGGTTGACTTACTGAAACTATGGAAGCCAAAAAATGGGAAAGAATAAGATATTTTAATAAATGCACCAATTCAAATGCCTAAAATGATGTTTCAAAAGAAGAGCTTGTAATTTGCCATCACTTTCAGCTACATCAAAATCTCCAGCAAGTAATATTTTGTCTTACTCACTATAACGTGTCTATGTATTTAAACTATTTTTCCCCTTCTAACTATGAAAATATCCTTTCTTCGATAATTTACACAAAAATGCACAGCACACATAATGCATGTTATGAAAAGTAAAATATACACCATGGCAAGAAAAACTACACTAATGTAAATCCAATCAGGGGCGTACCATGAAAAAATAAAAGGGGAGTCAAATGTTACGTAATTTACTATCTAAGGAGGCCCCACAGTGGTTGGGGCGGACGGAGTAGAAAAATATTGAAATTTAGTTGCCCTAGTTTGCTTACACAGCAAAAAGTAGATTCTTATTGTAAGAAAGGAATTTCTCATTTCAAGCCACTTTTTACTCCTTTTGAGAAAAGAGTTACTTGTCCGAATGTCTAGAACTTTTTTATTAAAAAGAATTCTCGATAAGAAATAATAACTCAAAATAAGAATTCCAAGCAAGCAATTACTTGAAATAAGAATTCA
>JANSTP010151447.1:0-12348 GCA_025330745.1 Cladonema radiatum | reverse complement strand
ATTTTTGCCCCCTGATTTAGCATACGCTTAAGTAGAGCTTTAGATCTTGGGATAAAATCTATATATCGCAGTGTTGCGCGTGCTATCTTAATATATATATATATATTTGTTATACAATTCTTGAAGGTGTTGCATGTTATAGAGACTTGAAAGTTTTGAAAGTTGAAAGAACAGAGGACTCTTTTATGATTTAATTTCGCAGGCATAAATCTAGATCTTCTATGATTACATAGAATTAATGGATATGAAAGTAGGTAGTAGAAAGAAGCATTCTGCTGTGATTTTTAGAAATGCATCCACCTAGCTAGGTACCTTTTCCTTCGCAATTTATTCTAGCTAGTCTGTTTCAACAGAATTGTGGAGGTGTATAAAGTAACAATGAAACAATTTCTTGACCCTTTGAGTTCTAGGATGCTTGTAGCTAGCTCAATACTAGATGGTTAGATATAACAGCAGCGAAAACATGGCTACTAGAGTCTTGTTGTTTCATACTCTCTTTTGTTACGGTATAACTTGGCTAATAGATCAAAATATTTTTGCTTTGGATAATTCATATTTTGCCAATGTGTTAAGATTTTCTGAACGTGGTTTTGTAATTCATATAATGATTTTCAATCATGAAATGAGTTTAGACCATACATACTTCAACGTTGACAATCTGAACAACTCGTAAACTTTTTGAGTCCGCTTTAGCCTAGAATATATGATGCAAGGAGCTATATCAGTAAAAAAGCTAAGCAAACATTTTTTTTTAGTATGCGAACATCCATAGCCTACTTGTGTTTATTGACCTTTATTGTTAGACCTTGACTTAACCATAGGTTATTAAGCGACAGTGAGACTTTTTTGACAGACAAAGGACTTCTTCTGGTCTTTCTATCCTGCAATAAATTATGGGACATTTCTTTGAAATTGCTAATCTTTATAAGTGACATGACCAGCCGTAGATAAGAAGTTAAATGATAAAAAAATTGATGGCAGAAAAATATCATCTGATAAATCTCAATATTGTGCTGGTTAATAAATCTTGCCAAATTTTCAAGTAAATATTTGTTGATTGCAAATGCAAAATATTGTCCAAATTATTCATAATTCAGAACACCGGACACACAAAAAAAGGTTTCTCAAACTTTTGGTTTCAAAAATTTGGTCTAAATGGCCCAGAAAAGGGGTGGTAGGGTTGGGTTTGCTCAAATTCATTTAAAAAATGGTCAAAAATTAGACTTAGCAGAGCTGATTCAGTATAGTAAACTGTAATTGAAGATTTTCGCATGTGATTGAACATTTTTGGTAGGAAATGAGAACCAATTTTCTCTTTTCGAGACTGAGTTTCCTAGTTTTTGGCCGATTTTAGCTTTTCTTTAAGCTCGTAAAGGCGCAAAATTAAACAAAAGCTGATCAACAGTAGTAAGTTGTGCAGTCTAAGAGCCATTTTTAAAATCTGCCTGAATCAGAAGCCCTGGCAGGATGTAACCCCAATTTAAGGCCAACTATGCTGAATTTTGAACAATAAATTTGTGTAATAAAATTCAAAATATAATATAAAGAGATTTGAAAGAAAATCAAAATTCATAAGTATCAGAGGGTCTGGAAATCAAAGGTAAGTAGCAAAAACTATCAATAAGGCAAAAAAAAGTAGTGACAAGCACATCAGAATTTCTAAATTTTTGAAAAGTTCCTGTTATTCTATGATTAACATGCCAAATTTCAAGTTCAAATGTTTGGTTTTCAAGAAAAGGTCTTGGGGTAAATTTCACTCTCTGGGCCTTTTTTATATCATTCTTCCTTTATTACTGCTTATTTCTATTAAATGGATTAAACGATTCATTTTTGCAAAAAGGCATTGTCTTAGAAGACTGTCTTTAAATGAAAAAATCAGTGAGCTGGAAATTGACGATGAAAAAATTGCCTTGCTTTGTAAGAAAATTTAGAAAAAACATGCGTCCTATATCATTTCAAAGATTAAGCTACTTTTTGGGAAAGAAAACATTTGCCGAGAAAAAGGTTATGTTTGAATATAAATCACTGCCTTGAGAAAGCCAAAAGAACTTTTGTATGAACTTCGTTTTAGAGTTTTGAAGGCATAACGCTTATTATCCTTCTTTATTTATTTATGTATTTATTTATTTGATTATTCAGTTATTTATTTATGTGTGTAGCTTTTCTTGTTGTAGTTTTAATTTTTTATTTTTTATGTTTTAATTGAATATGTTTGAAAGTAAATAAAACTTCCTAAATTACTTTATTTTCCCACCAAACAGACTATAATTCATAACACTACTTACGGCACAAAACAACACCTATAAACACCGTTGTCATGCCTTTTCTTTCATGTACATTCACAATGTTATTTAATATCAAATCTACTAAATGTATCCATTTGAATGCTATAATACACATTTTAGAAAAGACAAAGCTTTGATTTTCTTCCAAATTAAGCAGCCTACTCTCTGTAAAATCCGTAAACCAATTCAAAAGTCAGCTGACTCGTTTTCAAGCAGTTTGCTTGATGTCTAGGCCTGTTAGAGTGTAGCACTTCCTGGCCTTGACTAACTCCAGACCTTAGTCGGTTAATTCTTTTTTATTATGTTTTATTTTTCTTAAGAACGAGAAGAGGGATGAAGGAGCACTGTGTTTGGTTTTTTTTGTTGAGGTCCATTGACCTTACTTTAATGTCTTTGCTTTTCATGAATTAAAGACATATCACGCTACATCTATTTCAAACGTTTTGTCTTCGAGATAATCGAGATAATAAAGACGTGGATTCCAGTGCACCGTGTCCGCAACATGAAATCAAAGACAGTTATAACGTCATATATACAGACTATATTGAGACTGGTCACATGATCAGAAGCCAGCAATTTTCTAAAGTAAAGAAAGATCGTATCAAACAAACAAGTGCAGAAACTTTGGCGGGCATTAGGTTTTCACAGAATTTGACGAAAACGTTTACTCTCAGCATTTTTTTTTAAACAAAGGTCCGTGTAAAAACTTTCCAAAACTGAAAACATGATATGTATTTCCGTGAAAAAAAATCACATCAGACAAAAAATGACTTGTTAGATCACATATAAAGATTTTTATCGTTTTAAGTTAAGTTTGGTGATTTTTATGAATTTATTTCGAATTTATTTTATATGTTTTCTGTCTAGTGACGAAACCTTCGTTCCAGAGCTACAGTATTAATTAAATCGATAAAACCAATGTAAAACTTCTTGATGTTCTTCCAAATTTTAGATGTCTACTACGGATTGTTGATTCGTTCGGTACCGAGGCTCCATACAACCACAAGACGAAACTAAACTATAAGAATGATTTTGGCGTACTGGATATACAATTGAAACAATATAATACTATGTTTCGTAAGTCAGCGTTTTAAATGCTTTTCCATTTGCTTGTTCAAGTAAGGCTGTTTCAGGTATCACACTTGAAGTCATGTATAGACAGGAAAGAAACCAGCAAAAACTGGCAAAGAAAGCAACCGGAAATGTTTTTATTGTCTTGAAATGATATTGTCAAATATTTCATTTGCCTCAGGCCTTTTCTCTTAATCATTCTTTTGGCCAAAAATGTGGCCCAGTTTGTGCCTTAGTCAGTAAAAATTCGACTTCCTCAAAGAAAAACAGCGTTTAAAACGGAGTCAAATTTATAAAAACACTTATCGGTAGAAATGTCTTTGTGTTGAGTTATAAGATTTGGAGTTTTAAAATATATAAGGTGGGGATTAAGGTCAGAATTCCGCAGGTGAAGGTGTCGTCCAACCTACGACGACATCAACAACTCTAGGGGTAGTGTTCGTAAAATTACTACAACACCAACTCATATTTTGAAGGTCGTTGTAGAAAGTCATCACAACCACACCATGTTCTTTCGAGGTCGCCGTCGTAACTTTTCTACGACACCTCCTGATTATTCAAGGGCGTCGTCGTAATATGTCTTACTACGGAATCAAGATTTATGTATATACCAACGACGACTTCATGAAAATAGGGAGTCGTCGTGGCCTCGTTTTGAAAAAGAAAAACGAATGTAATGGCAACAAAATATCATTGATTTTAGCAAAAAAATTAACATCTATTCGATATATTATGCATATGATGAGTTCACAGCTATTTCAAGATGTTTTAATTTTTTAATAAAAACTTCATTGTAAATGAGAAACCAGTATGGCTATCGTAAAATACTTTTGAAGAACAGTGTCCCAGTAAACACAGGACGTAATTAGGGCGTCGATTGGACGTCTAGGACGTCATTTTGGGGTCGCCGTGGTGAAGTGGTTAGCACTGTTAGTTCTCACCTCTTTGCTCGTGGTTCGATTTCCCGTCCGCAAGAGTTGTTGAAGTCGTCGCAGGTTCGACGACACCTTCACCTGCGGAATTCTGACGCTAATCCAGGTTCATAAAAAAATGACGCCATATTTTATACTGCCAATTATTAAATAAAAGCTTCTAAAATCAACAAATTTTGATGAAAATGTAAAAAGATAGAACAAAATTTTTCTGAAATATAAAAGTTTACCCAAAATCTCAGATTGATGACGTCATCGATAGTAGTTTCTAAGCTCTCCGCTTTGAAAAATAGTGCTTAAAAGAGGCACTGTCAAACTTGGGTTTGTTCCAGGATTCCAGCGGCATTTTGGTACTGAATATTAAGAGCTAAAAAAACTTTCCTAAAACAGTCAAGTTTTTGAGATAAATCCAAAAGCATTACCGGTCATTATTTTTAGTCTAAAAGTGATAAAGTCGTGAACGAAGAAGAAATACTCAGATTTTCTATGATTGGATTAAAAAACAAAAAGACTAAGTAATGTGAATAATTATTTGAAAATCAAAAAAATGCATTCATTTTCATCATCTTTCAAAGCATATTGCGAATAATTATGTAAACAGACAGCTGTTGAGTAGTGACAACTTATATTGAATAACAGAAGACAATTTTTCGTCTAACACTATTAAGGCCGAGGGGGGGGGAGGTTATCAAAGATGCCCCCCACCCTTGACAGAAAACGTTTCTAAGCAACTCTAAAAGTAAAAATGGAAAGGTAAAAAGCTTTTGAGGCTTTACACAAAATTTATCTGCCATCAATTTATTGGAAAAATTTTTCTGAAAATATGATGACGTCATTACTGAGGTATATGATTTGGTCTCGTACCAAACAAAAAAAAACAAACTTAATGATTTTTTTTTTCTTTGAAATTGATATTGATATTGATATTTTGATATTTGAAATTGATCACGTGATATGGAGCTCATTTCAGGGCCGTCGACGTCGGCTACCACTTTTTGTTCAGTATTTTTTTTATTTTTTATTTTTTTTTGTAGCAAAGAAAAAACAAGAATACTACTACTTTTGCTACTTAAGCATTACACTCTGTATGATATAATACTGAAGGGACATCTCTACTTGTGTGGATTAATGTGGATTATAATAATCAATCTGAAACTCAAATATAGGAGTGTTTTGATTTTTTGTGCAAAGAAAAACTCCTTTAGAATAAAGAAGAAACTATTTTGATAAGTTTCCAACCCTTACTTATCAGTTAAATAACTTTTTCAAGATGATCCCTCCACCAAGTCGAAAAACTGTTCTTTGCTCGCTTCGCTCACGTCTCGGTAGCCATGTTGAAATATTGAATAAAACATTTATAGACCGGAATTGAATACTTTATAGAACCATTTGATGAAAGAACTACAGTCTTGGTGTATGGTCTTAATTTTATGTAAAGGCGCTTGATTCGGTTCCGTCCGACGGATTCGAGAAACTGAGTTATTGAGTTCCGTCCATCCGGGACGTCAATTACATAATTAGTTTTCACGGATATTTGGTAGACGGATTCGATGGAATACGATTGTGTTGTTCTGTTCTATTCTTACTCTGTCCTTCTATTTCTATCTTTTACATAGACATTATGTGATAAGAATAGTTGATTCTGTCTATTGGAAAATTCGTTAATTTTACTAACTATCCATCACCACTGAACCAGTGGCAGTCCTACTGCATATATCTGTAGCTGTTTGAATTTACTAAAAAAATTCAATCATTATTTTACAGTTTTTTTAGACTATGTGATGAAATATACTTAACTTGATATCTATTTTAAAAAGGAGAACTTACCAAAAAGATAAAAAACGCATCACAAAATTCCGCCGCCGAAATTCGAACCAGCAATTCACAGATTTCCTACATAGCCCGAAGTCATAACCACTAAACCATCGCCACTCAGCAAAAATTGAAAAAAAAAGCGTTTTTTTTATTTTTTAATTTCCGACTTCTTTAAAGTTTAGCTAGAATTTAGTTGGTCTTATAATAGATTTTAGTTTTAGTTTAGTTAGCGAAACTTATGTATCTTCTCAATTCTCTCATCTAGCAGAATTACAAAAATTTGACTCTTGATCAACAAATTGACTTAAGAATTTATGAACGCAGAGATATTTTTGCAAAAATCTGGCTCACGAATAACTCAGAAAAGCTCTAAACAATAATTCTTATTGACAAAAAGCTAGATTCAGTGCAAAGGCATTTCACTATAAACGGTAGGGCGTAAAAATTATGGGTGTCAATTTGGTGCTGAACTAAAAACCGCCACGGACGGAACTAAATATTTCACTAAGAGAGATCCGTCGGACGGAATGGAATATACTTCGTTATGTAAAATACTTGCATTCCAACTAGTATTTCTTTCATTTTTTTTCATCCTGATTTTGTCAGTTTAGAAATAAAAAATGAGGAATGTTTTGTAAAAGGTTTGCTCTGTTGTTGAGCTGAAGGAGGGGGCTTTCAAAAGTTTTAGGGATGGGGGAATTGCTAGTAATGGGGGCTTGGTTTGAAAATGGGGAAGGTTGTAACCCTTCTACCAACTACGCACAAAAGAGTGGTCAAGATGGAAAAGTAAAAAAATGTAAAAAAATTAATCTTCTTGTCACACTTAACACTTTTTATTCTGGCTGTTCCATTAAAGATATTGTAAAAAATTGCCATAGTTTTCATTGTTTGAGCACCACCATGAAAAAGCTCTGTTACATATCTCATGAGTATAAAAAACTGATCAGATGCTTGTTCACAAAAGGAAAACACTGGGTGAGTGATCGATTCTTTTATCAGTCGAGACGTGTCTGCACTTCAAGCGATTGCAGTGGCTGCACACCTCTAGCTATGAGAATTACCCCCTCTCCCTCTGTTAAACTTTTTGTAATAACTTCCATTCTACTTTAGATTGAAGTATGATTTTTGGTGACTTAATAGAATTTTAAAGGGAATAAAATGCTGAATTTTTTTTTCAGTTTGGGCCATTGGCCCTAAAAAGGGGGTTATTTTCAGGGGGTAACACCATTTTTGGCAAAATATTTCCAAAGAAAGCTCCAATTGTATTTTTTGAATTCAAGATATGATTTTTTTGCAAAGCTCTAGTGTAAAAGCAGATGAAATTAGATTTTTTGGGGGTCAAAAAAATCTGATCTGTCCCGTTTTTTTGCCCGTGTAAAAGACAAAGACAAAGCCCGAAGACAATTGAATGATGGCGTCATCAAATTAAGGGTACCTTTGGGGCTAATCTTTTAACATTTGTAATTGTTTGATGCCAGTCTACTATCCTGCAAAGAATCATCCTTTTTTGACGTTTACTTGTCTAGATATGCGGCAACAAATACTTGCCCGATAGCCCAAAATTGCGGAAAAAACGTTACATTAGTTCCAGGCCCCACCATTTCTTCAATCATGCTGAACAGTTTTGTTTTTCCATAAGTTGAAACCGATGTTGTCGTGATTTGACAGAAAAAAATGCTTGCGAGTGCTAGTTTTTTGCCAAAGACAGCTTTTACTAAAGGCATATCAAAATTCAGGAAATCAGCAACCCGGGAGAAAATCAGTGATGATGTCATCAAAATGCCAACCCCCAGGTCAATTTTGTTTCGTTTTTCAAAAGTATTTATAAGGGTCTACTATTGTGCCAAATTTCAAGCTCAGACGATGTTTGGTTCCTGAGAAAAGTAGGTCAGAATGACCCCCCCCCCTCAGCACCCCTCAGGCCATAGGGTTACATTGATATTTTTCATACTTCATTGACTCATATCATAAGCTTGGTAATTTCCATAAATAAGTACAGTCCCATAATTCTATTATCTTTTTCTTTTATATTACAGAGCACACTATTATTGAATGACTAACGAGAAATATGGAGGAACGAAATTATTGAAGTGATAAAAAGTAAGTATTTACCTTTATTATCTTAGTTTATCGCACATTTCCCCCGTTTTTATGTGGCTTATAAAGGTTTAAGTAACGTACGCGCTGTTGATAATTATGTAAAGTATTTGCGAACGTTTCCTTATTCTTTAATCTTAGCTTCGGGACTTGCAAAACATACCAGAATAATTCAAAAACAATGACGGTCGTGCTAGAAGAGAACGTAACAGTAATCGGATTCGAATTCCGACGAAAAGTCTACCATCGTTTTATTATTAATGATATGGCTATTCGAAAAATTTGATTATCATTGAGGATATGGTACATTGAACGGTTCCTTACGGAAAACGCAATCGGGTTATTTGTGACAATTCTAAGAGACAGAAATTATTAGTTGATGTTGACTTCTTTCGGTAGTTTTACTTATTAATTTATCTCTGAACAAAATATTGGTTATATTGTTTGATATAATATATTTGTATATGTAATGTAGACTAATAGTTCAATGACGGTTATTCAATATCTAGCGTCTTTTTATAAATTAATGTGTATTCATAATTTTCTACAATCCTTCATCAGGTCATTGTGGCTGATCAGACTACAAAACAAGTGTCAATTATGTATACATACGAGGCCCATTATTAGTGCCTTTGGGGTCTAAATAAAAAAAGAAAGTCCTTATGAAGACGTGTTTTTGCGGTCCAATTTCGGTCCGTATGAGGTCCCCTTGCGGCCCATCAGACGTCCAAGTGATAAAACGTCGACCTCCAGAGGACGTCCTCTGGAGGTCTCCATGGGACGGACGAAGGTCGTGACATTTGGTACATCCTAAGGACGTCCTCTGGAGGTCCGATAGGGACGTCCCTTCGTCTCTTATGGACGTATATTGGACGTCCCCTTGCCCACTGGGAAGAAGACCCTTGGAGGAAAATTCTCAAAAAACGGGCCAAAACACCTTAAAAACAAAAGTAAAAACCTATATATAAACCTCAACCTATGAATAAAATTTAATAAAAATATCTTTTATACAGCAATACACACATATATACATTTCACCTATTTACAAAAATACACATAAAAATATCTGATTTTGTTAATGAGGTAGGCTGTATCTGAATGATTACTGGTTTTGTCAGAGCAAAACAAGTGTACTAAAAGGTAAATACCCACAAGGAAAAAAAAAAGAAGAAAAAGAAAAATTCCCTGAACAAAAAATTAATGCGCTATATACTGTAGGAAAGTTAAATAAGTTTGTCGACACTAAAATAGAAATATGGGAATATAGTAAAGCAATAAATAAAGAATAATTTTAACAAAGTTAAAGCAGAACTTGTGAAATAGACAAAAATACAGACAAAAACAAAAACACCACAAGCAAGACGAAGACTTCTAAAATATTATATGTATGCTAAGAACTAATTTGGATAGATAATGTTCCTTACTATAGACTGTCAAGATATGTAGCAGGGTATTAGAAATAGACTTTGTATGATGCTAGCTAAGCATCATTCAAAGAAAGTGCCTTTTTGGCCTAAATTTTTGGCACGTCTAGTTTCTTAACAGCTAACTATAAAAAAACGTGTAACAAATTAACAATAATCTTTAGCTAGCTAGCTTTAACTTAGCTAAAAGAGCTGGCTACTGTAGTAGAGCAGTACAGTGTAGCTACAATGTGCTCAAAATCAAAACCTTATTATATTCTTGTTTTATTTCAAAAGCAATTTCAGATGCACCGACACAAAATATCATCTCAAAGGAGGATTTAACCTTGGCCACTAGCTACAAGTAATACCCTGCTACATGTCTAAACTACTGAACTCAAAAAGCACACCTTCGCCAGACATACCTTGTGTGTCTGAAAACAGAAAAGTACCAACCTCATCGCACGACACGTCGTTCGGTGAAATTGTTGTTTTCCATTCTGCAAAATACCATAAAAATTGGAAGGGGCAACTCTGCCCTGTTCAAAATTGAAGCAAATTCCTAAACGCCATTTTGTAGTACACGCTTCTATCACTTTTGAAAAAATTTTCGGCCTACTCATTTTCGGGCGGCTCGCTTCATGTCTAGGCCTGTTAGAGTATAGTACACCCTGGTCGTAAAACATGTAGAGGAAAACTCAAATCGAAAGGCGTGGGAGAGACAAGGAGAAGTCAAACTAAAATGAAAAGAATATCATGATGCGAAAACGAACGCAAAAGATCTCGAGATCAAAGTCGGGGACACTGTGATCGTCAAACAACCTAAAACTAACAAACTGTCACCGTCATTCGAACCAAGACAATACACTGTCACCGTAAAGAACCCCAATGTGTTAATGGCCACGGACTAATCTGGTAAATACACACATAAACGTAACACCTAACATTTCCGTCCAATACAACCATTAAATTTAAAGACCGAAGAATAAAGTGAAGATGAAGAGGAAGAACCAATAAACGAGACAACGAACGATACAACCCTACCTCTTCGATCGAACCAAACACGGAAATACCTAGTGTAAATCAGAAGACCGGTTATCCGATACGGTGGTCAATATCCATGAACATTGTATATAGAACGTTGAGACATTTTACGCACCCAATACATTTGATTAAAGACGGGAGAGATGTGATACATATAAAGTCTCCGTGGTGGAGGGCAGTTACTATTTCTTGTATTTTATTTTATATGTTAGAAATAGGAGCACATGTTTTTTAGTTTTGAATATTTTTGAAGAAGAAACATTAAAGAAAATACTGTAGAGTTCCTCGATAAATCCTATATTGGCCGGTTCCGACTGTGAAAATGTACGATGAATTTGAAAAGTGCTGTTGACTGGATATCACGTCAAAATTGCGGTAAATTTAGATAACACCCTTAGTCAATCAGGCCTGTTCAACTCAAATAGATAAAAAACGAGGCAAAAACTTAGATTTTGGTATCTCAATATATTTTGTAACATATTTGTGGTTTTTCTTTTATAGTGATTTGAATAATTTTAACGACGTCGTGTTTAAAATGTTGTACCAATTGGTATTATGAGGTCAACGTATATTTGCACTAACTTTTTTATAAGCAGCCGGTTTATAAGAAACTATCCCTCGAGACGCTCAAAAATAAGCAGCTTCAGTGCTGGACCTCTCAAAAAGAAGCAACCTTAAAAATTTTCTTTGAATAAAATCTATAGTTTTATAAAGGCATTTTGACTAGATTTCGTTAACTTGGTACTTATCCGTACGCTAAAAGGCGAGCTTTACCTTTCAAACCACTTTTTCTTTTCAATTTTATGAATAATGACCATTTGAACGCAGAAGATATGTGCATTTTTTTGAAACGGTTTCGGGCGAATTTTAGAAAATTCAAGTCGCCTGGCTCAAATATTCCTAAGAATTAATAGGGCCCACCGAAATTTATTCAAAGCCGAGCTATTCCAAAGTGTGGGCACGGTGGAAGTTTTTCCAGTTTACGATAACCTGGTCCATTTTACTAAAAATTTTCAGGCCTGGGAATGTTTGGACAGCCTACCGGGCCATGGAGACAGGAGATTTTTGCAATTATAATAGTATATTAGAATTAACAGTTAAATATTTGAATCAAAATTAGTTTTATCCATGTCAGTTTCCAAACTGCGACACTAAAAATTATTACTTTAATGCTCATTATGTTTAAGATATCCCGCATTGTGTATGTGCACTGCGAATAAGGTGTATGCAAGTCGTCGAAGTCAACTTACATTTGCTGACCATCAGTAATAATGTATGCTGAAAATATTTTTGTCGGAATAGTGGTCGGTCGAAACACAGACACTACCCGCCGTTTCTACCAAAAAATAACTTGTCGGATTATCGGTACAGTTTTGTCTCCATATATACGTCGAAAGCACGATACGTCGAAAAATCGGTACACTCCCCATTATCCAGCATTTAATACATCGAAGATCTTAATTTTATAATATCCATATTGAGGGAAGGAAAACAATGGTCAATTTTTTTTATAAATAAAGAACTAAAGAAATAATTAACCCTATCAGACCTGGGGGGGGGTCAAATTGACCCCCACCTCCCCTATGGTTTTTTGCCTACTAATTTTTTTCTAATAAAGATGGTCCCATGAAACTTTATGACTTTTAATATTTTTTTATTACGGATCTTTTGGTAAAAAAATTTTATGAAATTTCATGATAC
>JANSTP010151336.1:0-12349 GCA_025330745.1 Cladonema radiatum | reverse complement strand
AAAATAGCTTCGATGGTGTTATAAATAGGGCCTTAATTTTTTGTGACTTTTTATCAAATTTTATAACAAACATTTTGTTCTTCATTCTGATTTTGTTTAAATTTAATGGTTTTTAGCCATTCTTCCCTATTTTCGGTTCCAAATTTAGGGAAACGGTGACGTCATCACTTATGAAGTCATCACAAAACCATTTTGGGCTTATTTTGCTCCTTAAAAGGTTGATCTCTCTGTGGAAAAGATTTTTAAAAAATATCTTCTAGAACGTGAGTTCCGGAGGGGGGGGGGGGTGGAATCCCCCCGTCCTGAGAAATCGAAGAAAGCCCGGTCCAGATAGGGTTAAGGCACCGAATATTTTTCTGAGTGTATATTCTGCCGGTACCGGCAGAATAAAGAGGGGTCCTTATTCTGCCTGTATATTTATAAACTTATTCCCAGGAAATCCAAAAAGTATGGGAACGAGTTTTTTGTCCAATCAAACCGTTTAAATACACCAATTAACTTTTTAATTAGTTACTTCATTAAAAATATTTTAACATTAGATTACCCTCTTCCGTTGAAGAGAAAGCTTGTGAATAAAACAGGCCAATAAAAGATTTTTGTCAAATAAATTTTTTGGAAGAAAATATTTACAGAAAAAATACAAATACCGCTGAAAAAAGGAATCCAAAACAAATTTTTATCCTATGATTATCTTTTCGACATTTCAGACCATTTGAAAAGCAGGCATAGAGAAAATTTGTAAAGTTGAAGCAAAAACTTTCTATGATGAAATAGATGAGATTCTTAAATAAATGAAATAGACAGATAGATGGTGAGATATTTAAACAGCAGTCCCATTCCTTTTGAATTAAGGAACCTATACCTACTTGTCATATCAAAATAAAAGCAAGATTTTTAATACTAATCCTTCCACAAAATCGTGATTTTACAGACATTAGCCGAAGCTCACTTTTCCATTTTCAAAAGGTTTGAAATGTTTCAAGGAACAAATTGACTTATGGGTTCCAAAGTCATCAAATGTTTATCTTTTTTTGTTATTTCGAAACATAGAGATATAAGCTTGAAATTAAAATTTCATTTTTAAAGATCAAAGTTAAAAAAAAAATTATAAACCAGCAGAATAAAGTCTCCTTTATTCGACTGGTAATTTTATCTGCTGGCAGAATAAAGACCCCTCTTTATTCTGCCAATACCGGCAGAACATCCACGTCCAATATTTTTAGAGCAGAAACTTAGATTTTCTAGCCAAATATTCTATTTTGGTTGTTAAAAAATTACCGAATATTGGGCGAATTGGTACAATCTAAAATATAATGATATTTGCACGAAAATAAATGTGTTCATAAGTATCTCAGGATCTAGAAATCCATCTGTTAATTTGGTTCAGTAAAATTGCAAGTATTTAAAAATATTCCACCCCTCTCCCTGGGCCAAATTTTCATGGAAAAGCCAGTTACTTCTACTCAAAAGGATTACCTGAGAAGAAAATTGTCTTTTGATGTAAAGATCAGCTTGTTTAAAATAAAATTGACAGTAAAAAACAGTTGGTTGTATTAAAAATTTAGATAAAAATTTGTTTTTTAATTATTTTTGGGGAATTGTTTATTACCAGCATTTCGAGGAGTGAGCCTCTTTTGAACACAAAGTGTTGGCTCTTGAAAAGAAACTATCTTTGAAAATAAATCGCTGACTTGACAAACCCAAAAGAACTTTTTTATTGATAAATATGAAGGTGAAATTCTCATTATCCCTCTGTATTTTTTTTAACAAGTAAATAAAAAATTAAAACTAAGTTTGAAATTCTTTATTACTAATATTTGCAATTAAGTTCTTAACTTCAAAGTGCAGGATTAGAATAAAAGATCTGAGTGGGAAATAGCTGCAAAGCAAATATGCATAAGAAACCTGTTTTATAAAAAGTCAATTTGATACTACTAGACAAGAGCCTCAATTCACGTCGGCATCTGTTGATTGGCGAGATGATATTAGAGCGCTGATGTAGCCTATTAATTCATCTTAAAATGTAATTTATACTAAAAATTTTATTTTCGCATTACCCAGAAGTATGATCAGAGATATTGTTGTAAAAAGCGAGCAAAGAGATTTGTTGCTCTATAATATGCAGCAGCCCTTTTGCTGACTTCAAACTAGTTTTTTCCTTAGCATGTAAAGAATATTTAACTTCACAAGCAACTAAAAAGTCATGGCTCGCCAATTCTATTTTGCTAGCTAGCTAATGCATACTCAAAAAACAGAAGAAACTTTTAGCTGTATCTGGATGACATTAGACCTTGGTAAAACAGGAATAACAGAAGAACCATTCATATAAATTTGCTGGTTAATTTTTCCATACATTAGCTAGCTAACTGCTAGTCTAGATCTGTAAACATTTTCTAAATCTTTGCTTCTTTCTCTCTCAGTCCTTCTATGTTTCAGCCTACGCCTGAATAAAAAGTGAACATCAAGACATAGAAACATCAAGCAAAAAAGTATATATAAATAATATTTTAACTAAAAAAGAAACGAAAACATCTTCGATCTGGCCTCTACTTCTATTTGTTTTCCATTAAAAAGATCGAAATCATTCGAAATTTAGTTTTTGACTGCGTTAAAGTCTAAACGAAAATAACAGATACAGACCGTGAACAGCTTCACGCAATTAAATATCCATATAATATTTGATATCTAATTTCCGTTTGTTAAACCAGGGAAATGTAAACAAAAAGCATTGCGAGTGCAGGTTTGTTGTGTCCCTTTAAAGTGGCTCAGATGGATGTTTTATTGATGGTTGGCTTTCTACGTTCAATACCATGGTATACCATGGTTCATAAAAGATGCCATCATCACCAAAGTGATGACATCACCATAAATTTGATGGTGTCACTTTGTTTACCTAAAATGGCACTATTAGTATGCACAGTTAGAAGAGTCAAAGGTTATTGGTTCTTGATAAATCATAGGCCATATGCCCATTATGGTTATAAATACCCCATGACAAACACAGTTATAAGAACTATCAAAAATAATGTCAGTACATTATACTTTCATGTCTAAATTATTGCATAGCTATGTTTACATTTTTATCAAAGTTGAAAACAGCAGTGCAACAATGATTGCATGTAGACATCCTGGTGAGCAACCGCAAAAAGCCTCTTGGGTAATTTCTGATTATGATCTTGCTTAAATGATTCTTTTTTGTGGTGATCAGAAAATCCATACTCTAAATCCAATAAATTCTTTTCATGCACTTTTGACAGCCGTTTTGACAAATGACTAGTGAACCGAAGCAGAAAGAAAAAGTTGTAACAAACATTTATTTATATTATATCAAGAGGTAGTCATATTGTTTTTCAATTTGTTCATATTTAGAACAAAAGCTTTTTGCCTATTATTGTCATCCTATTTAGAAGTTTAGTGGCCTCATACTGTTGATTGCTATGTACTCAATGTTTTGAACATTCTTTTTTTTTTGCCTGGGTATGAAAAAATTGAATTTGACAAAACGTTCTGTAACGGTTTGTTGACTTAAGATTTTTCTAAACAGTCGTTTTCATAGCCACGCAGCTCTGAAGCTCAACATTTCAGAGCATGAATGCAATGTTATATTGAAGATCTAGGTTTAACTCCTGCCAGAGGAATGAAAATAAGCACTTAAGTACACCCCTGATTAAGTGGCCCGGTGAGGCCCTAGACGGTGGCTGGCCTGGTGTATGTTGGGGCCCGATTTGGACAGCCCGGTAGGTTTTTTTGAAAAAATGCCTGGCCCAGTCAAAAATTGGAAATTTCAGGCAGCCCAGCAAAAATGAGCCTAAGAATTACCCGGGGACACCGAAAAATATTCCCAATTTTACACGGCCTGGCTGATTTTTCTAAAGTAGCATTAAATTTACAGCTTTTCCTCCAATCTGTGTGAATTGATAACCTGTGAGTTATGAGTTGGACCTCCGAGTTTCAAGTTATGAGTTGCGAGTTGCAAACCACATCAACGAGTTACATCTAAAATGACGAGTTTTAATGACCGAACTGTGAGTTATTCAAAAAAATGATAAGTTCAGCGAAAAAAACACAAGTGTTTGACAAAAATGCAGGGATCGTGGTGACAGTTCTCAGCCGTTGGGGCCAAAAAAATTTTGAAAAAATGTTGCATACAATGGTTGGACAATGAAGAAAATGTTTCTCCTGACAACTCTCTAAACACCTTAAATTAGCCATTTAATGCAAGGAAATGGGGATATTAATAACATAATAATTAAGTTATTTGTTATTTTCAGTGGAATATGTCTTTGAAATAAAGTAAATCTCAGGAAAACAAAAGTATCAAAATCAAAAACATTTTTTTTATCAAAAAAGTGTGGGTGCCCCATCGTTGCAATCCCTGAAGTGCAAGTTGAAAAGACTGAAAAAAACTTGCAAAATCAACCGCAGCCACGTGGTCGACAGTCAAGAACAGAAAAATAGCTAACTAGCTGGACAGAAGTTTTTCCAAAATTTTCAGTGCCTATGGTATCACTTATTTTATATGGTATCACTCATCTAATTTCGTGTTGGAGAATGTGGGGCAGAATGATCTATTACTTGCTCAGATTGAAATAAGTAACGAAAAGCTTCTAGATCTAATTTCATCAGTCCCAGATCCAATACCCCAAAGTTTAACCATTTGTAGCAGAGAGAGATCTTTTCATCCACGGGTACAGGATCATCCGAAGTTTAGCGATGAACAAACGTGTTACCTTCTACGTAAAAGATGTGGAGCACCAAGTCGCTGCTCAGGATGCATGGTTTTAACTAAGATAAAAGTTCATGATTTACATTTGTATGTTCGAGGTTTATTGTATCTCAAAAAGGACGACCGTGTTGTTGAAACCAAGTTACATTTTTGTTTGAAGAAAAGTTGCATCACCCATATTCAAAGTTCATATAATGATATCAGAGGCATTGATGTCAAGGTCAAGAAAGACCTATTATTGGAGATGTTATCACGCGACGAAAAAGCAAATGTCCAACTTGAAGGTGCAAACGTAGAGGGATTGCAAAATGTGCTGTAAATCGGAGAGGAGAAAAACTCCATCATCGGTGAAGACTACCTTCACCGTTGCTATTTTGTTTGTAGATAGCAAAACATTTTGACAGATTATAACTGAATTTTGTTCATTATGTTATTATATTTTATGTTTTTATATTTTTCCGTAAGTTGATCAATTTAGGCGTTGATTTCTTTCACTTTTTTTCAAAGCGTTTTTCTGTTTAGCGAAGCTTATTGGTAGGCTTGCTTGCAATGTTTTTTACTCTAGACTTAACAGAAAACACTTCATTATCGACCAAAGCATTTTTTTTGTGTATTCACTTTCGACACAACTTTTATCTTCAATAACGATATTCAATGGCTCTCGCTTTTTACGATTACGATACGATTTTTATGATACTCTTAGAAAATATTATAATCTATTTTATCGTGGTTTTACTAGAAAAAACTTGTTATAGATTATATTTACTTATTGTAAGTTGTTTTTCCCTGAACAGTGCCTATTTTTTCACTGGCTTCGAACAGGTTTCAGTTCATTTTGGTACATTATGGTAATCTTTCTGCAAGTCCCTCAAATTCATAAAACTTGGCATGATCAATGTACTCTGTGTTGACTTATAGAAGGATGTGGTGGTGCTAATATTTAAAAAAGATTTCCTCATGACTGTATATGATTATTTTCATTTGATTGTATGAATGTTTATAACATCGATATAATATGAAAGCATATAAGATGGCACAAACATAAGAGACCAATGATGGCACCACAATTTAAAAACAAATCGAGGACCAAAATCTTTTTATATTTTTAGAAAATTGAAAATTAGCTAAAGCTTCTTTAAATGTTTTATAGGCTCATCATTCTGTTAAAGAACATGAAAAATAAATTGAGCTGTGTGGACTTAATGAAGAATGAGTGGAAAATGAGATTGTTGAAAAATTCTCTTGTTGAAGAAAATATTTAAACATGCCGGTGATCTCTGCCGATGAAATTTGCCGCGGTCACATCCACGCATTTAAACAACTGAAAAATTGTGTCACAACATATTGTTGGCTGAATGAAAAAATTCTTTCAAGCTTTTTCCTTTCCGCCATTAAAATGCCATTGTAAATATTTTTCTTTGAAAAACGCAGAGACTTCAGGCAACAGGAAATACTGTTAGACTTTTGGTAAAAAAAATAAATTTGTGACCACGCCTACAATTGCTATGGCAACCAGCCATATGAGCAGCAGTAAAGCCAATTTCGGGCCAATTTCCCGAAAAATTATATTTCTGGGACGATTATCTGGAAACCTGGAAAGCTGAAGTATTTTCGCGTATGAAAAGTAAATTATTAAGGAGATAATATTTTTTCTCCGCAATATCTTGTGTATACTTTTCTCTAAAAAAGGTAGAAGTTTTAGTTCGTTGCAAGGTTTATAATCACTGGACTGAATAATTTATGATTTTATTCATTTTTTTATTGTCCAAAAAAAGTTTTTGGCATACATGAAAAAGACCCTAGGATATGAAGATGTTTGGTGAAAACAGCATGAAAAAGCTTTTGCAGATCCAGATAAGCAGGCCTTCAAAGTTTAGACCATTTTTAGTTGCTTTTGGGCAACCGTCCGTCGGAAAAACGATGACGTCATATTTTGATAACATCATCCTACCAAAATTTGTTTGTTGTGACCAAGAAGAGTTTTTTTTACGTACCTTAATTCCATTAATTTTTGCGACCCATATATTTTTGCTCCCTCTAATTTTTCGCCCACCCCTCAAAATGGTGTTTTCGCGCACCTTTCAATTTTCGATCACGAGTCAAAGAAAACTTTTTTTCTCCTATACAGTGAAACTTTCCAATAGCAGATATCCCATATACTGTAGTGGGCAACTCCAAATACCGGTCATATTTCTTGAGAATGGATAATGGTTAAACCAAAGTCACTCGAAGTCACTTTATTATTGGCGTCAATTAGCTCCACCTGTTGGAGCTACAAAGAAGAATTTCATTTCTTTGTTATTTGGGGTACACTTTAGTTTTTAATTGCTAGTTTTTTTTTTTTTTTGTTTTTTCTTGTATTATTTTATTTTATGTTTCGATGTTTTTTTATGTAATGCCATTAAAGTGTTAATAATAGTAATAATAATAATTATCCTCAAGTGAGCTTGGTCAAACGCTCACAGCAAAATCCCTATACAGTATAGCAGACACCTCCAAACAGAAAAAGCCTGGTGGTGCCCGCTATTAGGAGGTTTGACTGTATTACGTAGGTTGCCATGTATCTTAACAAAACCCATCTGCTTTTCAAAGTTTTCAATGAGCTATAGATTGAAACTTCTGGATTATAGTTTCATTCAAATCTGGTCTTCGCAACAAAGACAAGACATAATTATTATTGAAGATTGAGTCATTTTGTAAATTAATGAAGCATATTGTCCATATAAAAAACTTTCCTTAGACCAACTTTTATCTTTCCCTCTTACCCATCTACTCTGGACTTCGTAGAAAGGCTACAATGTCTGAATAAGCTTCTTGTAGCAATTTCCCTATTTCGCGCACCCTTTAATATTCGCGCATCAATGTGCGCAAAAATTGGCCTTTTCGCGCACCTTTTTATTTTTGGGCGGATAGCATTAGTATTTTCAGAGTTAGTGGGGAGAGCCGGATATGCCCATCCCCAACCACCGGTTTATTTGATCCTCATAAAGTCCCGGCATAAAAAGGGTTAATAGAGAAATAGAGATGAAAACTAAAGCGTAACCTGGCTTTGTTGAAAAATTGAAAAATACAGTACAGGTTAATTTGCAGATTACATAAAGGGAATTGGGGATGGCTTATGTATTTATGGGATGGGCTATTTAATTAATTATTTTCCGGGCAAGGGGGCAGAGTATAGTGGTGAAGTGACATGATTGTGAGAACATGGCAAATGCCTAAAAAAATTTTTTAAAATGGCTGAAAGCACATTCAAATTAAAGAATTTGAAAGCATTTTATTTGCAGCTGAAACTTACCTTTATCATGAAATACCATTAAAATCTTCGCCGGGCAAAAAAGTTCGGGTTAGAAGAATGGACCTTGATAGATTTTTTTCTTCTTTTGCAAAAGTAAGAGCCAGTCTTTCTCTTTTTTTCAAAATACAGAAAAGTAATGTGGTAATTTTTTTAAAAAAATTTCTAAAACTCATAGAGGAAAAACATAGGTTGTTAATTTGTCAAACTCGCAAATAAAAGGCAAAACTCGTGGAATTTTACATGAATGATAACACGTAATTATGTCGACCCAACTCATATATTTACTTTTAAACTTGTCAAGTTAGCACAAACTCACAAAAATACCAGTAACTCATAACATGTAATTCTTTACTTGTAACTCGTTGATTACGAAAACACCGATCCGTCAAGTGAAAAGAGGAAGAAATCGTCCAGTTTACTTAAGGTTTAATCCAACGGATCAATGCAAAGTTGTTTTTTTGCATGTGTGGTCACAAAAATATATATTTATTTCAGCATTTAATATTTGACAGCCATTTTAATTTGCCAAACAAGTAATTGTAATGTGATCGGACTGAGGAGTAATTTAGAATGTTTTTTAACAGTTTAAGCAACTTTTAACATAAACAAAGCGGTTACTTTTTTTTCATGACGAATGATGAGCAAGCATTGTAAGCATAAACAAAGTTATGTGTCTTTGATCAAATAAAGCCTTTTTATGGCTGATCAATGCCCAGATCTTGGAGAAATACTTGTCAACAGTTAATATGAACATATGAATAATGTGAAACACGTCACTATACTTTCGACCGTCTGGAGATTTATCTATCCCTATTTATTATGTACGTACTTCCTTTAATGGTACGCTTTGCTCTTTTGAACATGATTCGCTTAAGCAAATGACATTTGACTATATTGACAAGGTCAACACTGTTCTTACGATATGTCTTTTTGTCGACATTATTTTGTTCGGCCCTCGACGACTTTGTGCAGAAAGCTAAAATATACGTTAGTTCCATTTGAGAACCACTGTCATCATTCGAGAATAGAATATATTCGACAAGACCTTTTTCCTTACATATGATTAAGCATAAGCCAAATAGGGACAACGTTTCCGTATTCTGCACACCAAGTTACAATGACGACAAGGCGAATTTCAAATCCGTCAACAGACGTTGCCCTCACTTAACAGGCGTAGCCCTAAATTAACGGACATAACCCTCATTTATTGAATGGAGCCCTCATTTAATGGACGTAGCCCTAAATTAACGGACGTAGCCCTCGTTTAACGAACGTAGCACTCAGTTGACGGACACAGCCCTCAATTAACGGACGTAGACCTCATTTAACAGGCGTAGCCCTCAAATAACGAATGTAGCCCTGAATTAACGAACTTAGCCATCTATTTCTCATTTTTGGCGGTTTTCTTTTCCTTTTCCAAATTCGCAGGCTTTTCTCTACTTTTTTTTCCAGCAGACTGGTAACATATCAATACAATAGTGAAAAAATTTTGCTCAATGTGTATTCTGAGTGATTTGATATTTTCAAAAATGTAGAATTTTAAAGTAGGTGAAATCACTCACAAAGCCTAGCAACATTCAGAGAGAGTCAGAGAGGGTCAGAGAGAACTTTGTGTTAGGTTAACTAAAAAATAGCTTTTCTATATAAATAATGGTTCACTTACCAGAAACCCAGGTGTGTCCTTTCTTACAGGTGAAAATTATTCTTTAACCTTAAAAAGACTGGGCTTTTAGTCAACCTATTGGGACAAGTATCCAGCATCCCTTAACCCTATTGAACCAAGGGGGGAGGGGGCGGATTCCACCAAAAAAATAAGCTTTTGCCACAAAACTTTGTGAGTTTATACGAAATTTACCTGGGAACATTTTAATGCAAAAAAGTTTGGGTGACCACGCCCATTGTTGCCATGGCAACCCCCAAATATGGGTCCAGTAAGTCAAAATTTTGGGACCAAACTCCATATACCTCCTAATGGTATCAAGGTGCTTTGTATTAGTAGCAAAATAGTGAAAACCGCATTAAAAATGGTTCAGTTTTTATTGATAGTCAAAGTTTGACCTTCAACTGACAAATTTTTGATGACCTGTTGGTGTAAAATTGATGACGTCATCAAATTGTGATGGCGTTTTACATTCAATTTGGTACCAAAGTGTTCAGAATAAGTTTGCCTATTTCTGTATACATAAGTAGTAGTTCCTGAGAAATTGAGCCCCCACCCCGAGTTTTTGAACCTCAAAAAAGGCCGCGTCCAATAGGGTTAATAACTTGCCTCCTCAAAGGTCTCATGCAATGAAACTTTGGCCACTAATAAAATAACTTAGTGACATTCCATCGTGGTAAATAAAAGTTTCATATCACGTGATAAAGTTATGGCATCTTCAATTTCTGAAGTTCCTATTTAGACCAATCAGGTGCTTTGAGGGTAAAAAGATGCCTTATAAAAGCTTTCAACAGCATAAACTAGCCTATATCTGTTTAATACTGCTTAATTTAATGAAAATTTAACGAATCTTTGCTAAAAATTCTTTAGTCCAGGGGCCTGTTTACCATGGTGCTGGGGGAGGGGGTTGGGCTATTGCCCTCCAGAATTTTTTCCACTAATTTTTTTTTCTAGTTCATTTAAAGTAGAGGTAATACCAGTGTCAAAACTGAATAAGAGGTGGAGGGAGGAAAGGGAGGCTATACCCTTAAAAAGTTTTTCTGACAAGTTTTGTTTTAACTAAATTTATTTTAAACAATGCAATTAAAATAATTGAAATGTTTTGAAGACATAAATGTTTCGACGTTACTGAAGGGGCGAGGGTAAGTGCCTCTCTTGATTTTTTGTTATTTTTTTTTTGGTGGATGAAAAAGGTTTTTAAACAAAACCAGTGTTTATTCACATATTTGGTGCATAGTTTAATAACATGGATAGTTGAAAAATGACGTTTTAGTGACGATTTTTGAAACGTTTTAAGGGCTTCCTTTTGGAAATTTCCACTTGTGACATTATATATCACACATTGGACCTTAAAAACTAGTTACACCTTTGAAAGTTGCACTAATACTACTTGGGTGGTCAATTAACTCAAACTAAAGTGATGGAACTAAAATTCTACTTATTTGTAGCTACATAAATTCCAGCTGTACAGCTTGTTTCTACATAGTTTGTCTTACTAGTAGTTAATCATTTTAAAGTATGCTTAGCATATGACTCAGGCCATTTATTGACAAGTCTCTTGGATTTTGCCCGCCCCCCTGAGAAAAAATTTCGTAGATAGGCCTCGGTAGTCTCGTATCCATTCGTACCCTTGACTGATGATTTTGTCACCATATTGATAAAAAAATCTGCCAAATTGGTCCTAGACATGGCCTACTCCCAAATCAATTTGAATAGAAGCATAGTTAACTACTTTCTTAGAAAAGTCAATACATTTGTAAAACTAAGCAAACAACTATATTAATAATAGAGGTGAAACTTTTTAAGTCAGCGTGATTCCTAACAGACTATTTTTCCTAAGTCTCCTTCTAAATGAATTCTTCTAAGATTCCTAAAAATCTATTTTCCCCAGGTCTCCTCCCAAATGAGTTCTTCTACTGGAAATCATAAACTGGAATGTTAATTTTGTAGTTAGGCTACTGTGGATTCGGATAAAAGTATTGGAAAATATTAAAAAAGTAGTAAAAGAATTTTCAAAGAGTATGTCAATCCACGGCTATATTCGTTAATTGAGGGCTGCGTCCATTAATTGAAGGCTACGTCTGTTAATTGAAAGCTAAGTTCGTTATATGAAAGTTACGTCAGTTAAACTAAGGCTAAGTTAGTTAAATGAGTGCTACATCCGTCAATTGAGGGCTACGCTCGTTAAACGAGGGTTACGCTCGTTAAATGAGGGCTACGTCCGTTAATAGAGGGCTACGTCCATTAAATGAGGGCTACGTTCGTTAAATGAGGGCTTCCTTCCTTAAATGACGGCTACGTCCGTTAATTGAGGGCTACGTTTGTTAAGTGAGGGCAACAGCTGTTGACGGATTTGGAATTCACGACGACGAGGTATTGAAAGTGAAAGATGAAACTGCGTTCAAATTTTTAAAGAATTTTCTGCTAAAAGTGTTTGCTGATTGTGCAGAGCATTTCCTGAAATTTATCACATGGCTTGAAAAGCTTCATTAAGTGGGTCATTAACGTGGGATTTGACTATGAAGACAATGAAAACAACGAACTATTGATGCGTCCATCATCCAATACTTTCCAAAACCATTCAACTGCATCGTTTGATCAACTGCCACTAACAGTTCAATTTCCTGATGTCAACATTTACAATTTACAAATATATAAGATAACATGC
>JANSTP010151114.1:0-12352 GCA_025330745.1 Cladonema radiatum | reverse complement strand
AAACAAAGAGAAGGCCGTTTGTCACTCGTTATTATTCATTTTCATTCGTTTACATTCGTTTATCACTTGTTTTGATTAGTTTACATTCATTTACTACTCGTTTGTCACTCGTTTCTATTCGTTTACATTCATTTACGCTCGTTTACGTAGCGTTTAACGTTATCAAGTGTACGGATTGCAATTCGAATTATGATTTTGAAGATATTACCATTACAGAAATTCAAAATATAATTAATACATTAGATTCAAATAAAAACGGAACACACAAAAACATTCCGATAAAACTTTTAAAGAATGCATCGGACATCTCAGCATCATTTCTAAAAAGTATATGGGAGAGTGAAATTCTTGACAAAAATACATTTCCTGCAGACCTAAAGTAGGCAGTAACATGATGTAAATGTTAAAAAGTAAGGGGCCTAAAACAGAACCTTGAGGAACACCAGGTCAGACCGTGAGCTAAATTCGGTATTTTTTAACATTTTTAACATTTTTAACACGATTCCCGAGTAAAAGCCGCCGTTGCTCGTGGGTAGCAAGAATGGGTAGCAGACATTAGGAATTTTTCACCAAAATTAGCCTAGCGACCCACACACTTTGATTCATGCGACGAAACTTGGTACACTTGTTACCCAAAAGGTAAGAAAAATTTTGAACCCACCCTTTACACCAATACTCCCCGCTGAGGGCCGTGACGTCATAGGTCACGTGATTTTAAGAACACTTGAATATCTCAAGTTCTAAGCCACCTTAGTTGATGAAACTTGGTACACTTGTTACCCATAAGGTAAGAAAAATTAAGTTAAGTTTTCTTACCTTTTGGATAACATGTGTACCAAGTTTCATCACATAAATCAAAGTGTGTGGGTAGTTATATGTATTTGTATTATGTACTGATGTAATGATCTCATCGTTGATATTCACATATGTTCTTTCCATGTTAATATAGTCATATATAATATATTATATGTAATATATATAATATATGTTATATGTAATGTATATAATGTATGTAATGTATGTAATGTATGTAATGTATGTAATGTATGTAATGTATGTAATGTATGTAATGTATGTAATGGTGTTCTAGCATTTGCATCCTTATCGGCACCAAACTATGGATAAACACAAACTTTCCGGAACCAAAAATTTAGATACCAAATAAGATATTTTTACATAAAAAGCCTAAAAAAACATCATATGCCAATATTTATACCATTTTTCAAGAAAAAGCTTTATGGTTTGAGGAATCGAGTTAATATCAGAACCAAGTAAACATCATGCATGTCAGTAGAATTTTCATACAATTTCAGCACCAACAAAATGTTTGGTATACATTGTGA
The DNA here is from genome assembly GCA_025330745.1 of Cladonema radiatum. NCBI lineage: Eukaryota > Metazoa > Cnidaria > Hydrozoa > Anthoathecata > Cladonematidae > Cladonema > Cladonema radiatum. Next base: position 11,009 of record JANSTP010151114.1, on the reverse strand, counting down.
ACTCTGATTTTTTACTATATTTTAGAATACTACTTTTTCATGCAGTGACCAGCCAAAGAACTTTCAAAAAAAAACTAAAGAAACTAAAAACAAACATTACATAAATAGCATAAAAAAGGACATAGTGTTTTTAATAAAGGAAAAGTAAGTTGTGTAGAAGTTCTCAAACACTATTCTTTTATTCGTTAATTTTTATCCATTAAATATATCATTTTGGTTCGTTCTTGAAAAGAAAATTGTTCTTAACCCTATTTGTACCGACGGCACAAAGTGCCCCTCCTGCTAGTTTTGTTTTAATAACTTTTTAACTATAACCACTTATTGCCTAAAACTTTATGACTTTTAATAAAATTTACCAACACATATTTTCATAAGAAAATCATGCTCAAAAGACCCTATTGTTGCCATGGCAACGCGATTCTCGGACCTTAGTGACGTGATTTTTGCCGATTTTGAATGTAAAACTCAATTTTTCTGGCAGTGATATGGAAAATAACCATTGAAATTGTAATTCTGACATATAATAAAGTAAATTTGTACCTTACGGTCTTGTTTTTACTGAGACTTGTTGTATAACTCCCACCATCTATCAAATATGTTACGCAATAATGGTAACGGTAACGGTGTTAAGAATGAGTTAAGAATAAAATAAGAGGATTTTTCCTAAAATGCTAAGAATATTCACGATGACAGCAAAAAACACTATTCTTATAAAAAAAGCGTTTAGAGGACTGTTATACAGAATCAAACAAAGGAAAAGTAAAGAGGGAAGAAGCACATGAAATACACGGAGGGTTAACATGTAGGTGAAGCCTTAGGCCCGGCGAAAATTTTTTCTGGGCCGGTGAATGGCTCAAAATATTTTCTCTTGGGTCGGCGAATTTGCCGTTCGCCAGGCCTAAATTGAACCAGTGGTTCTTGACTACTCATAATGGAAACGTCTTTAAAAATATCTTCAAAGATAAGATTGAAAACATTCATTCAAACAAGTTAAAAAATTTGCTCCATGACGAGTCTACATTACTACTCGCGCAAAAACAACCGAAATTGTTTTTCAGAATTCTTGCTACATCAGAAATATCTGCTATTAATGAATCTCTTGGAATTTTTAAATGCACCAAAAAACGTTGCAAAGTGTGTAGACTATGTTTGGAAGAATGCTCAGAATTCAAGTTAGCAAACAGAAAGAATTGGTTAGTTAAGAGTCATATTGATTGCCATTCCACAGTTACTTCTTAATCTGCAATTGCTGTAACAAAGTAAACTATATATTTAAAATGTTTACATATGTTGTGAAGCTGGAAACGTTGTAAAACGTAAAATGTAGTTATGCAATCTTACTACTAACTTATGTTAATAATAAAAGAACTGTTAAACATTATTCACAAAGGAATAGCTTACTTTGACATACACTTTAATACACACAACAAATAGAGTAACGACAAGTCTAATAATGTTTGATAGTTAGTTTCGACTCTTTTGCCTAGACTAACCACACATTAGAAAAAAGGTGGAGTCACCCAATAGTGCGTCTGCTTGGCAGTCATCAGTAGGAACCTTATTCCCATATGCAACGACAAAATCTGTAAAAAGTTTAAAATGATTTGGATGTCAGACGACAGGTATCACTGGTTATCTGTATTATTGTGGCTCTTAAATATACTTAAAGACCTGAGCATGAAAAAACTTATTATATATTATTAAAAATGAGCTCATTAAATTATCAAAATGTGCATATATATTGGAATAGTTACTGCGGTGGTTTTGAAAAGATATTTTGATTGATGATTTAATTTTAACCGTGTTGATGCACCTTGTTTGTTCATTTTTCTGAATAAGTTTCTTTGCAGGTATTTGAAAATTTACTGCAAAAAGTTTAAAGGTAAAAAATGGTGAAAAAAGCTGTGGTTTTAGAGTACGAATGAACAAACATATAAGTGAATGTAGATCTGGCGAGTTATTATACAAAATTCCAAAACACGTTTTTGAATGTATTAAACGTAATGATTGCCTTCAAGAACCATTCTTCAAACTGTACATCATGTTAACGTTAGGGGACAGTTCCAAATTAGAAACAATCGAGTCTTTCTTTCATAAAAAAGGTTACAATACACTTAACAGTCATTATATCACTTAAAATATGATTTTGTAGAGTTACTGTATTGTTAAATTACTTTTAATGAAATCAGTATAGTTATTGTGGTATACAATATTTTATACCACGTTTGCACGTAAATTTTTCCGTTTTGATGAAGAATTGAAAAAACTGAAACAGATAAATTACACAAAAACGTTTTGATGTGTTTATATATAAAAGAGTTATCTTAGTAATGAAGAATGTTTTTGAATGAAAAAACATGAAATTTCATTTTTGATCCAATACAAAAAAAATCAAAACATTTCTAAATAATATTAGATTCAAACAAGAAGAAGATATATCATATCATGCAGTTCAGCATCATTAAGTAAAAATTTAATTGCAGTAATGCCAATGGCAGGGTAAGAAAAGGTTGTGTAGTACAGAAGTGTGAAAGTTTTGTCGCTGAGAATAATCATGAAATGTGCTAAGGAAAGTTACAAAAACCGCTAAGGAAATTAACCCAATCTAGATTCAGGAGGGGGGGGGGGTCGTTTTTTTGTCATAACTTCTGAACGACTAAAAATTGCACGGTCAAACTTTGTGACTTTTATTGAAATTTTAATACGGACATTTTGAAAAAAAATTTTGCTCAAAATTATTTGACCACGCCCATCTAGAGGCCATTGCTCGAAACCACCTAGTGAAATTTTTAACCTCAGATTTTACAAAAAGGATAGTTACCATGACTAAGACACAGGCTTTTGGCCTCTAAATGTGATGTGAGTATAATAATAAGTCGGCAACATTCATTTGACGACGTTGGTATCACGTCAAAGTGACGTCATGACGTCATTTTCAGAATACAAACTTTTTACTGATTTTTGATGGTTCGTTGGATAAAACTGATGACGTCATCGTTCTGATGACGTCAGCAAAATTTTTTTTGGACCAATCTTAATTAAAAGGGTTGTTCTATAACCTCACCAAGTTTTATTACCATAGCTACTCGGGAACACTATTTTCCCGGGAGGGGGGATCAATTTAAACGCCCCCCCCCCAAAAAAAACAAAAAAAAAACACAAAAACTATTTTAGACCAAAAAAGCTCAGTCTAGATAGGGTTAACAAAAGAGTAACTATATAAAATCATATTTTAAGTGATCTAAGGACTGTTAACCCTATTTTTCATGGGTTCCGGCCGGTGGCATAGATTCATAGAGGGGGGGATTGCATGAAACTTTCACCAAATATTACTTAACTATTACCCTTCCCATTAATATAAAAACAATGAGAAATTATGTGCCAGTTTTTATGACGTCATCGTTTCAACATGTGACGTTGACGCGCAAAAGGGAAAATAGGGTCTCAATTTTTGATATCTGATTTTTACGGAAGTAACAACCCAATTTACTTGAAAATTTGTGAAAAGGTGCAAACGTGGTTGGAGAATCTTATTTTTGGCAAATAAGCTATAGATTTGGCCTATTTCCTTCAAAAATATCAAATTTTGATATGAAAGCCTCAAAAATTGCCATTTATTGGGTTGCCTGGCCCCACAAATCCGGCTACTGCAAGTTTCTGGGGGCGGGTTTCCAAAAATTTTTTTAACCACATCCATCAGTATGAAATTTGGTTAAGAGCCACAAAATTTCAGGTAATTTGCATTGGTAGTTTATTCGCAGTAAAAGAAAGTTTCCCAGGGGGGGGGGGTAAACTTAATCCCCACTCACACAAGAAATAGGGTTTAGTGTATTATAACCACTTTTATGAAAGAAAGACACAATTGTTTCTATTTTGGAGCTGTCCCCTAACGTTAACATGATGTACTGTTTGAAGAATGGTTCTTGAAGACAATCATTACGTTTACTACATTCAAAAACGTGTGTTGGAATTTTGCATGATAACTCGCCAGATCTACATTCACTTATATGTTTGTTCTTTCGTACTTTAAAACCACAGCTTTTTTCACCATTTTTCACCTTTAAACTTTTTGCAGTAAATTTTCAAATACCTGCAAAGAAACTTGTTAAGAAAATGAACAAACAAGGTGCATCAACACGGTTAAAATTAAATAATCAATCAAAATATCTTTTCAAAACCGCCGCAGTAACTATTCCAGTATATCTGCATCTTTTGCTAATTTAATGAGCTCATTCTTAATAATATATAAGAACTTTTTTGATGGTCAGGACTTTTAACTATATTTAAAAGCCACAATAATACAGATAACCAGTGATACATGTCGTCTGACATCCAAATCATTTTATACTTTTTACAGATTTTGTCGTTGTATATGGGAATAAAGTTACTACTGATGACTGCTAAACAGACGCATTATTGGATGACTCCGTCTTTTTTCTACTGAGTGGTTAGACTAGGAAAAAGAGTTGAAGCTAACTATCAGACATTATTGGACTAGTCGTTAACCTATTTGTTGTGTGTATTAAAGTGTATGTCAAAGTAAGCTATTCCTTTGTGAATAATGTTTAACAGTTCTTTTATTATTAACATGAGTTAGTATTAAGATTGGATAACTACATTTTACGTTTCACAACGTTTCCAGCTTCACAACATATGTAAACATTTTGAATATATAGTTTTCTAGTTTTCTTTGTTGCAGCAATTGCAGATTAAGAAGTAAATGACGTTTGTCGAATGGCAATCAATATGACTCTTAACTAACCAAGTCTTTCCGTTTTCTAACTTGAACTCTGAGGGTTCTTGCAAATATAGTCTACACACTTTGCAATGTTTATTGGTGCATTGAAAAATTCCAAGAGATTCACTAACCCTATTCAGGGCGGAGGGGTGGTAAAAATTACCCGCTCAAAAGAAAATATATAATTAAAAAGAGCTGGAGCAGACCAAAGGCCTCCGATTTTTTTTGTGTCTAAAATTTAGTTGTGCATATTTCTAGCACATTTTATGGGGTTTCGATGACCACAACGGTCACAACAGGCACTTTGTCATCGCTGATCGGGCCATTTTTAGGGTCAAAAATGGCACAAATTTTCAGAAAAATGCTAAAAAGGTATTGAAGGCAGGGTTTTTGCGGTATATCTTAATATTCAAGGCAAATGAAACATATTAGGCACATTTGGCTCATAAAAGCCTGATTCGGGTGAAAATTGTACCAGACTTTCCGATTTTATCGTAATTTTCAATTTTGTTCTAACGCCACTGAAAAAACAGCTGACATCAGCACTTTGAAGAACCACCAGACCAATGTCAGTAGAATTCCCCCCCTGCCCGCGCCCTTCTAACGTCCATCAAAAAGGCTACCCTGAATAGGGGTTAGTAGCAGATATTTCTGATGTAACAATAACTCTTCAAAAAATTTTCGGCTGTTTTTGCGCGAGTAGTAATTTAGTCTCGTCATAGAGCAAATTTTCCAACTTCTTTGAGTAAATGTTATCAATTTTAACTTTGATAATTTTGAAGACCTTTCCATTATGAGTAGTCAAGAACCACTGGTTCAATTTTGGCCTGGCGAAATATTTTGAGCCATTCACCGGGCCAGAAAAAATTTTCGCCGGGCCTAAGGTCTCACCTACATGTTAACCCTCCATGAATTTCTTGTGTTTCTTCTCTCTTTACTTTTCCTTTGTTTATTTCTGTATCACCATCCTCTAAACAGCTTTTTTATAAAAATACATTTTTTTTCTGTCATCATGAATATTTTTAGCATCTTAGGCAAAATCACCTTATTTTGTTCATAACTCATTCTTAGCACCGTTACCGGTACCATAAAAACTAACTATGGTGTAACATATTTGATAGATAGTGGGAGTTACACCACAAATCTCAGCAAAAACAAGACCATAAGGTACAAATTTAGTGCACAGATCATTCCTAAATACAGTTTACTTGACGTTTTCAACAAAATGTTAAGATGAACATATTCTTAGTACATTCTTAACTTTTTGCCCAATTTCACCCTAAATATTCTTATAGAGTATATTCTTATAAAAAAAGCGTGTATTGTATTTATTCCTTATTGTACTGTCAATTCGTTACAATAGAAAAATGTCACTTAAAGAGATCTTAAAAGTAACTTTCCGCCGAAAATTTTATTCTATTATTTAATAGAAAATTGGATTTTGTGCTTATTCTAAAAATTTCATTCAAGAATGAGCGCTATGTGTCGACATAAAAACATATGATCTTTATAAACAAGAAGAAAAAATACAGAGAGTTCATTCATTCATAAATGTAAACAAACAATAAAGACCCTTTTTTGAAAAAATTGAAAGTTCATAACTCTACAACCAAATTGAGATTTTTTTCTAGAATTTCAGCGATGAAACAAAATATGGAACACTATGGAATTATGTAATAAAAGTTTCGGCTGGAATGTACCTTTACACAATACAGTAGGCTCTCTGTCACGCGAACCTCTATAACTCTAACTTCTCCTTAACTCGAACAAATTTTATTGTCCTTTATAACCCAAAGACTTGAGATTCACTATTCCATAACTCGAACTCTGTTTAATTCGAACAAAATTAAGGTTCCTTGGAGTTCGAGTTACAGAGACAACAGAGAGTTTACTTTAGATCATGAAATTGATCACAAAGATTATCTTCTTTATATTATATTATCTTATTTATACTTTCTTCAATCGCACACCATTTGAGTGCTTGTTTTAGAGGAAAGCTGCTCATTTTTGATTGAGTATATATAATTTTTAATGAAAAATACCATAGCTAAGAAACTCAAAGAGGATCCAAGTCACTCACCTATATCCGTGCTACCCCAGCAGAATCTTTTATTCTACTTCTGTAGTTCTTGTTCAATCCAAAAATTTGTTTCATAATTTTCAGATTATGATGAATGACAACCTCTTTGGCTTTATTTAGATGATTCACTCAGTAGTTTACACAAAAGCAAAGAGGTTTTAAATTTTAGTGGAATGTGAACCCAAATATCTAAATTTGATTTATATTATTGTATTTTGAAACGTGGAATGGTAGCCACCTTTCCAGGCCGGGTAGAGATTTTATTCTATTTCAAAATTCAAACAGATTGGGATTAGATACTATTAATTGTACAAACAAACAGAGAGCATCAAAAACATTACTTTTATTGATTAATTTACTTGAAGATTTTACTTTTTATTCATTTTGTGACTCTTTGCATCAAAGTCAGAACCATGAAAATACTAACTTTTGTATCAAGAACACAATCAACCACCAAAGTTTTAAATATATTTCAATTTTTTAGATTTGCTTATGAGAGTCGAAACGAAGATTAGCAACAGATAATAGTTTCCGTACAAAAAATAGAATGGAATAATAGCATTTATACCAAAAAGTCTATATATTTTTCAAAATATACGATAGGTGCGATGGGCATATTACAAACAGAGAGTTGAAATTAAATTTTCAATGTTCTATCCATAGAAAATGTTAATTTTTCATGTTTTTGCGATTTTTTGCACTAATATCAGAACCAAACGAATCCTAACTTTTGTGTCAACAAAAAAGATCTAGCAACAAATCTTTAAATATAACTCAGCTTTTTATCTTTGCTAATGACAGTGGAAACGAAGATTATCAACAATTAATAGTCTGTGTGTAAAAGGCAGAATTGAATACCAGCATTCATACAAAACAGTTTATACATTTTCCAATATATACGGTATTTCAGATAGGCGTTTTAAAAACAGAGAGTTAAAAATGCATTCTCCATGTTCTATTCATACATAATGTTAACTTTATATGTTCTAGCGATTTTTTGCATTAACATTGGAACAGAACTGATAACAAATATTGTCTGGTAAAAAGAACTAACAGCAACTGTTTAACAAAAAACAGTTTGTTCAGATTTTCCTACGAGAAAAGAAAAAGGCATAAATCAGCATAAAATTGGTTTAATAAAAAATGCAGTAGTAAATACAGGCATCAATTACAAATGATCTTTCTTTTAAATATGTCATATAAAGCATTTTAGAGATCTTTAAAGATTAACAAAGAATGAATTTTTAAATTTCATATTATTTGGGGCCACTTTCAATTATACTATTTATAATATCATTTATAGCAAAAAGTCTATATATTTTTCATAATATCCGATATGTTAGATGGACATTTTAAAAAGAGGGAGTAGAAAATATATTTTAACTGTTCTATTCATAGAAAATGTTAATTTTTTTTATGTTTTTTGCGACTTTTCGCATTAATATCGGAACGAAACAAATCCTAAGTTATGTGTCAACAAAAGAATCTAGAAAATTTTTTTTAAATAAAACTAAGTATTTTAGATTTGCTTATGAGAGTAGAAACGAAGATTAGCAACAATTAATAGTCTGTGTGGAAAGGGCAGAATTGAATTCTAGCATTTATATACAAAAGATTTCATATTTTCCAATATATGCGATATGTCCGATTTTTTGCATTAATATCGGAACCGAACCGATAAAAAATATTGTCCTATAAAACGAACTACCAGCAGCTATTTAACAAAAAAATGTTTGATCAGATATTCGTATGACAAAAGAAAAAGACATAATAAAATTGTTCTACTAAAAAATGCAGTAATAAATACAAGCATCAATTACAAATCACCTTTCCTTTAAATATGTCATATAAAGCATTTTAGAGATCTTTAAAGATAAATAAAGGATGAATTTTTAAATTTAATTGGGGAATTTCATTTAATATCAGAAACGATTAAAAGTGATCATCTTATTAAGATGACCATAGTTCATTGTATCAATGATGTCTAATACTTCTTCTAATGGTGAAAATGCCATTGCAGATTTACTAAAACGTAAGAAGGATTCAAGAAGCAGAGTGCTTTAATGGAAAATGTTACACCAAAAGCGATTTTATCTGGATGGATTTCTCTCCCTTATTTTTGTAGGAGTAAATTGATATGTTATTACGAAGAAGCAAAAACTAGATATTTTTTAGGATTTCCATACTCTACTATTCCAATTGGAAAATCAAACAGATTGGGATTTGATAATATTAATTGTTTTTTCTACAAACAGAGAAAAAAAACAATTCTTTCATTGGTTAATTTATTTGATGATTTTAATTTTTATTACTTTTGTGATTTTTTGCATCAAAATCGGAACCTAAGAAATCCTAAATTTTGCGTCAACAAAAGAATCTGGCAACTAATTTTTCAATATAACTCAATTTTTTAGATTTGCTTATGAGAGTAGAAACGAAGATTAACAACAGTTAATAGTCTCTGTACAAAACCCAGAGTTGAATAATATCTTTTGTACCAAAAAATCTATATATTTTCCAATATGTGCCATACGTGAGATGGGCATTTTACAAAGAGAGAGTTGAAAATATATTTTCACTGTTCTAGTCATTGAAAATATTAATTTTTTATGCTTTTACGACCGCTTGCATTAATATCGGAACCAAACAAATCCTAAATAATCTGTCAAGAAAAGAGTCTGGCAACAAATTTTGCAACATAACTCCACTTTTTACATTTTCTAATGAGAGTGGATAGGAAGATTAGCAACAGTTAATATTCTCTGTACAAAAGGCAGGGTTAAATAATAACTTTTATACGAAATGATCTATATATTTTGCAATATATGCGTTATGTGAGATGGGCATTTAACAAACAGAGAGTTGAAAATATATTTTCATTGTTCTATTCAGAGAAAATGTTAAGTTTTTATGTTTTTATGACTTTTTGCATTAATATCGGAAGCAACCAAATCCCAACTCTTGTGTGAATAAAAGAATCTAGTAAAAAAAAAAGTTTAAATATAAGTCAGCATATTAGATTTCCTTTTGAGAGTAGAAACGAAGATTAGCAACAATTAATAGTCTGCGTGGGAAGGTCAGAGTAGAATTCTGTCATTTATACACAAAAGTTTAAATATTTTCCAATATATGCGATATGTGCTATTTTTTGCATTAATATCGTAACCGAACCGATAATAAATATTGTCCTATAAAACGAACTAACAGCAGCTATTTAACAAAAAACTGTTTGATCAGATATTCGTATGAGAAAAGAAAAAGGCATAAATCAGCATATAATTGTCTTAGTAAAAAATGCAGTAATAAGGACAAGCAACAATTACAAATGACCTTTCTTTTAAATATGTCATACAAAGCATTTCGGAGATCTTTAAAGATTAATAAAGAATGAATTTTTAACTTAATAATTTTTTTTCGGGACTTTCATTTAACATCAGCAATGATTAAAAGTGATCATCTTAGTAAGATGATCATAGTTAATTGTATCAATGATGTCTAATATTTCTTCTAATGGTGAAAATGCCATTGTAGATTTATTAAAACCTAAGAAGGAGTCAAGAAGCAGAGTGCTTTAATAGAAAATGTCACACCAAAACGGATTATATCTGGATGGATTTCTCTCCCTTCTTTTTGTAGAAATGAACTGATATGTTATTACGAACTAGCAAAAATTAGACACTTCTTAAGATTTCGATACTCTACTATTCCATTTGAAAATTGAAACAAATTGGGATCTGATACTATTAATTGTTTTTTCTACAAACAGAGAGGATAAAAACATTTTTTTCATTGATTAATTTATTTGAGGATTTTAATTTTTATTACTTTTGTGATTTTTTGGGTCAAAATCGGAACCAAAGAAAACCTAGATTTTGTGTCAACAAAAGAATCTGGCAACAAATTTTTCAATATAACTCAATTTTTGAGATTTGCTTATGAGAGTAGAAACGAAGATTGTATGTATGTATTGTATTTGCTTTCCATCATAAATTTACAATAATAGCTAGCGTATAATTACAATAATTACAATGTAAGGGAGGATAGAAAGACAGGACCACCTCAAGAAGGCTCAAAGCCTTATCACAAGGCCCTAATTATAAGGCTCGCTCTTTTGATGTGAATAAACTTTAAAGTCTGAGAATTTAGGCATTTTAGAAGTCTTTAGATGTTTTGGATTGGCGATAATTAAAA
>JANSTP010151113.1:0-22492 GCA_025330745.1 Cladonema radiatum | reverse complement strand
GTCTAAGACATACTTTTGTGTTGTGTGGTTGGAATCATTATCTTTTTCATAACCTGTTGAAATCTCGGTCAAATATGCTTTTAGATTATGTTTGTCAGATTTACGTAAATATGTTTGGGAAGAGAATAACGCAGGAGGGAAGTTACACATTTCATACTTCATGATCAACTCTTTAGTATTGATATTTGCGTCAGTTTCGGCGATTATAAGTAGCCTTTGAAAAAGTAACATAGGATCAATGAAATTATCTTTTATCCCTGTTTTTACAGCTGCCGAGAAAGCCAATGTCCTGACCATATCACCTTTCTTAAATGAAACTTCGAAAACGTTTTTACCAACGATTTTCTCTACAATGCTTTTCCCTATTTCAAGATAATCCAACACATTAATTTCTAAGTTATCAAAAGTTACTCCACTGCTTATGTTCCTCAAAGTTGGGTCTGTTACATCAAACGGGTTTTTATCTTTCAAAAAGTCAATGATCTTTCCAATGTCTTGCCTATCCCGTTCTATTCTTGAAAGTGATGTTTCCTTATTATGCTGCTCGCTAGTTCTGTAATAGGTTTGGGTTATTTCTTGCATTTTATTGCTATAGAGGGACAGAGTTGGCATTGATAATAACCACGTTGCTCGTTGAACATCCTTGAAACCTGTGCCATGAGTCAAGCCTCCAGTTGTTTTTAATGACCTCATTAGAACTTGTTCAATCACCAAGTCTGGCGAAAGACCACCCCAAAATCGATCGCTCCTTCTTATAACAAAGTCTCCCTTTTGAAATGCCTCATGCACAGTTTTGTTTTTTGATTTTAGTTCGACCAAGTTCTGTATGTGTAGGTATGTGGACTTTAAATAGTTGAAGTGACCTATGAGACACAAAGAACATAAAGCTATGCTACATTGAAAATGTTGCTTATATCCCACCCCCTCTAAACCATAACATATTTACATTTATCAATAAGATAACTTCGATTACTTTTTTAGGTGGAAGTTCATTAATTTTTTCATGGAGAATTTCCTACAATGTGACTTTCTGACTTTTCGTGTTTGAAAATAGAAGGCCGTCAAAGTAGCAATTAACATCGTTAAGGGCTACCTAGAAACACAACAAAAACATACCTGTAGCTGCAAATATCGGTAATGACTCATGCAATGCTGCCAAATGCATAGGATAATCTCCTGTTCTTTCAGAGCGAATAAATTTTCGTATAACACTTATGATATATTGATATATATGCCAAAGTTTTGCTGTTTTAGATTCCAATGACTTCTTTTTTAAATCATTAATGATATTTTGAATGTTAATCAGGTTTCGATTGGTGTGGACGTTATCTATAGCAATACCTCCCGCTAAAACATTGTTATAAAAATCGTCTGTTTCTTTTAGTTGTTCTTTAACATGATCTTTTGCTAAAACTTCTTTCAAAAGAGTACTTGTTAATGATATATCAAGTATAAAATGTCCTCTGAGTGCTCTTGAGTAAGCTTTTCCACTTAACATATGTGTAACAGCGTTCTCTCCATAAATTTGCTGCAAAACTTCATTTATTCCAGAGTTATTCATAATCATTCCAACACTTCCAAGGAGGTTCATGATGGTATGGAAACCACCAAGCAAAATTATAATTGATCTCAATTGTAAGTCGTTAGATTCAAACGCAATTTTTGATGCTTTCCAAAATAGTGGTTGGTCAAATGTTAATATACAGGGTTTGGTATACTTTTTTGCAAGATTTGATACAAAGTACAAAGTTGATATAATACAAGACATGTCACTTGGGCTTAAATCAATTATTGGAAGAAAAGCAATCGACGAAGTACCTTGACGCTCAGTTTCTTGTTTGCTATAAATAAGCTGCATACAACCTGACCAACTTGGTATTGAGTCAGTTAAATACCAAGAAATTTTCCATAGAATGTCTAATGAATTTTCGGATCCCTGTGTAAAAGATATTTCTTTAAATTTAACATCTTTCAGCATCTGCTTTGATTCTCTATATTGATGTATCGTAATGTTAGACGATTTAAGAATGTCTAAGTTACTTATTTTTTTTCTTTTGACGATAGGATGAATTGACAATGAATCCGAATTTTTTATTGCTGCAATAATTCCCATACCATGGAATGTATTTTTTCCATCAATAGTTCTAACATTATGATCGACATTATCTGCAACAAATATTATACTACTCTCTTCACTAATACTATTTTCAAGGATATGTTCCTGCAAAAGAGCAGCATTCCGCTCGAATTTTAGAACTTCAGTATAAGGAGAACAAAATCCAAGGGAGTGTAATGTATCAATGAGGTATCGTGATCTGAAATGATGATGCAATTGTACTGCCAAACCAATTTGAAGTGGACTTAAGAAAGACCTCGGAAGGCAACTTTGCATGATACTTTGTGAAATTGCAGACTTCTTTAATTCAGTGTTTTTTCCAGTTATAAGTCTTGAACAAAATAACTTGAGCAAAGTAGGAATGAAACCCTGCAGATTTTCAATATCGATATCACTTAAAGTTGGGTACTGTTCATTTGCATATATGCAATTTATCGAAGCTAAAAGAAAAATAATTTTAAAATTGCCTTTGTTTAGAATGTATGGTTTAAGTAACGTCTGCATTACTGTACCTATAGATAAGCTTTCAAAATACAATGGTCTGAGTACAACAAATACATTGATTCAATGAACCCCAATGATACTCTTACATATAAAATAAAATCATTTTACCTTTAATGTCACTTTTGAGAATATCTCCAGCTGCCTTAATGATGTTTTCTTTTTGGGTTTGCTCATCTATGTTTCTGGGCATATCATAGTATTTTCTCAATATAGATTGGGTCGTTTCTCTAATCGTTACCACATCTGGCTTTCCCTCAGCACACGCAAATATTAAATTGTCTCCAAAATGCTCCTTCAGTTTTTGCTTCAGGTACGTTTTTGTGTATGCAAAATTTTCTTGATCATCTTTCATAATATCTTCCATTTTTTCTTGCAAAAAGACGACGGTAAGTGACTCATCACTATTATCTTCTAGATAAGAACACACTTTTTCGAACGCAATTTTTTGTGCTGAATTTTCAGGACGCCCTGTTTTTACTCGTTTTGATTGATCACAACAATATTTTTGCGGCACCTTGAAAAAAGTAAAAAGTATCAGCAAATATTGAACAATTTTTTAAAATTAGTCTTACTGTAAAGGGAAATATTTAACATTGAGCCCATTAAAAACTGAACTGGTAGAATTGAACATAAAAAAGCGGGTCAAAGTTTTTTAACATACTTCTTTTCCTGTCCGGAAATTGACACTGCATGAGTTGTGATATAAACAATCTGCTGCATGTAGATCTCGCTGGTAGTATTCAATTTTTCCAGCAACTTTAAAAGCCCAGTCATCCTTCCTTTTGTTGCAACATTCTAGAATAGATTTAGTGAAATCATAAGTTCTCACTATTTGAGCTTCATTGTCTGACTTGCTCGCTCCAACTTTATAATTCACTTCGGTATCACAAAATAAACAATTATTCTTGGAGTTGGAAATAGATTTTCTCTTGTTTTGTAAACGAACTTGTTGTTCATTTTCTGTTTTCTTTTTCTTCGTCGATAATTTTATGTCTTTCTTATCAATGAATCTTTTTCGACATTCTTTATGAACATGGTCACCAACACCAACACTCAACTCAACATCGCGTAGTTTACTTGCATCGACAATACCATTAACACCTAAAAATCAAACAATGTCTTTCAGTTTTCTACGGTTTTAATACATTACTCAATTTTAATAAAGAATGCTAAGATATCCTTAAAAAACGTCTAACACAAAAACTAGACAAATGGCTACCTTTCGCTCCTAGCTTGCTTGATTGGTCTTTGTCTAAGATTTTACTTTTGCAAATTTTACATACTTCTGCATCTAGACTATCCATCTCATCTGTAATATTTTTTTATATATAGAGTTTCATATTTTTCATAATAAATCTAAAGACAATTACGATTATACTACTCATCTATTTCAGTTTCGAAACCTTATAAAAGAATGAGAGACAAAGAAGTGCTTCAAAATTAAATATATTTTATTGTTTACTATGATAAAAATAACTTCCTGTAATACGAATCAGGTGTAAAGCATATGAAAAACAACACCAAATTTGAATTAAGCATAGGATTACCTTTCAAAAGAGTGTCTACAAAGGTTTATTTGGAAAATTAAAAATTTTTCAATTTTTTTGCCCATTTTTAGGGTCCCTTATTGAGGGAGCCTAAAAATGCCTTTTTCGTGATCGGATTTTGTCGGACTTTTTTTCTGGTGTTGTTTTAAGGTCATTAAACACATTTTTGGCAAAAAATATTCTATTGCAATTTTTTAGGGGTTTTGCACAATTTCATGCTAAAATTACTGGACTAATTTGTTTAAATAAAACTTAGCATCACTTTTTGCATTTTTTTAGGTATGACATATTACATCAGAAGAAAGCAATACTTGATATTGAACAGCTCCCTCCAACATCTTCATCAATAAAGTATCTATCAGTATTATGGAATAATGGAGCATTCAATCCCATCATCGATATAAACCCAGTTATCTGTGAAAATCAAGTCCTACCAGATTCGTTTCCAGCTCCATTTAATTGTGGCAAATGCAATGGCGATACCATTTGCCCTTGCCGTATTCAAAAATTAAAATGTTGTCAATATTGCTCGTGCAAAAACTGTTATACTCCATACTGTTTGCACAACATGAAATATGCTTGCTTACAGTAAAGTAAATATCGATTTGTTTTATAAATGGTTTTGTGCTAGTTTTAAGCGCTGTATGTAAATAAAAAAATTATTTGTTAGTGTAGATTGGGTCTTCAATTTCTGTTTTATTGGTTTTCCCTTTAGACATTAGGTTTTCCTCTTTTTTCATAAATGGTATTATTTACATAACAGTTTATTACGCAAATATCAGAAAAATTCTAGAAAAATGCTGATTCAGCAGTCTACATCCAACATGGTAGCTTAAGGACACAATTTTAAAGAAGGAAAGTACATTTTTTTCGGAGTTCAATATCCTATCTAACAATATTTAGGATCAAACAAAGTATATAGAGTAAAAGAAAAGTGCAGAATATCAAGAGGAAATAATCGAAGCAGCAGCACAGATTGTCAAGTCACAATTAAGGAATGTTGAGAAAAATAAAACAGTTTATCCCACCATTGAAGAAATTCGAGATACTGTAAGAAACAGAAAATGGATTCGGGAGAGCTTGCAGCTGCTCCCTGAGTACCTTGTACCAACAGAGTTACATCAAATCAGCATCAGACAGTGCATTGTGCAAGCTGCAGCGCAAGACCAAGATCTTCGATTTGCCCAATTTTGTTTGGGTGTGTGCAGTTAGATAAAAGCTTTGCGTCAAAGTAGCTTGTTCATAACTTATACAAGTTCTGGTTCTGCATTTCTTCAGATGAAGTTACCTGGTTCAAACACTCGTCAGTTGAGGCAACTGAAGTTTGTCCAATAGATAGAGATATGAAGGAATTCACTTTACTAATAGTCTGCTCATAATGTAGACCATAATATTGTCACACAAACTGGGAAAGGTACCTTTCATGGTATGGGTGTAATATCAGTGAGTACAATGGCCCATGTTAAAGCGTCCTCTGTAATTCGACTAGATTATCGCCCAAAAGCATCAACTATTGGAAAGAATGTAGGAATAAAGGGTTTTATTCAGGAAGCAGTCGCGAAGGCTTATTAAAGATCAAGTTAAAACCCATTAAGGAGCTACAGATGTGTCTAGCCCTTCCCACTGAATGTTCTTACAATTTGATCTGATGTTCCCGATGGTTTCTCTCATCTTCTGAGAATGTTTAGTGCAATTGGCTGATGTACATGCAAAATATCACACCTAGCTTTACAAAGCAGCGCACATATAACATTGGGTTTTTACCCATCATGGATATGAATCCAACAGATGAAAACTGTATCTATTCTATGCTTTCATTCATCATTAACCAAGCTAAAAAGTTAAATGTGCATACTCCGACTGTAATGTTTGATCAACTGCGATGGCTGAAAGCGCTTGGGTTGTACAGGAAGCTAATTTAAATATCGTAGTCCGCCTAGGAGGCTTCCATACAATGAGTTTTTTGGGTGCTATTGGTGATATGATGAGGGGTTCCAGAATATGGATATCATATCTGCAACATCTCGACACCTTGAAGCAATATATCCTTGACGGGCGCATTTCAAATTGGCACCACCATCTTTACTCTCTTAACGGAATGCTTAATCTCTTTGCAGCTTCAGGATATCTAAACTATGCCGAAAGTGCTCGACTCCAAAAGATGCTAAAGCTCGAAACATTTCATCCTTGGTTATATGAAAAATTTGTAAATAGAGGTCATGCTGTCCGCAGAATTGATCGTCATTGGAGTGGTTATTGGAAAGACCTTGTGATAGAACAAACAATGATGAGGTCTATCAAAACCTGTGGTGGCCTAACTAGAAGGAGAGGCATGACAGACAGTGTAAGAAACCTTTGGGTTTTGAGTATGCACTCAACAGCTTCAGTACATGATGCTATGATGGAGGTTTCTGGAATAAAAATCAAGAGCATTGAACAACAAGTAAATCTCTCGACATTAGGAAAACGTGGCCATGAAGATTATCACAAGTTTCTTGACTGGCTAGTCAATTGCAGTCCTTTCACTTTCCCTGACAGTCACCTTCATTCTTTATCATCTGGATCAGTATCAAAAACTAATGACGTTAATTGTGATTGCGCAGAGAAAATCGGAGCAAAAATACAAGAAAATTTAGACGAAAAAGTCTTTGGCAACATTTCACTTAACCCTTTTTTTCCTGGGGTCCAGCCGGTAGCATAGATTCATAGGGGAGGGGGGTAAATTTACACCCCCCCCCCTAACTAACTTTAAAACTACATAACTAAATTGGAAGAAACTTTCACCAAATATTACTTAACTATTACCCTTTCCATTCATATAAAAACAATCAAAAATCATGCCCAAGTTTTGATGACGCCATCGTTACAACATGTGATGATAACGCGAAAAAGAGAAAATCCAATTTTTCCAGATCAAATTGGCCAATTTAATTGAAAATTCGTGAAAAGGTACAGAAGTGGTTGAAGAATCTTATTCTTAGCAAATAAATTACGGATTTGGCCTATTTACCTGCATCAAAAGCCAAATGAAGTGTACATCAGAATGCACCAATTGCTTTGGGAAAGATTTCTAAAATTTTGAGGTATTACGCTTTAATTTATGTAAAAATATTTACAGAAAATTTCTTTAGTGGGCGTAGCGCAGTTGGTAGTGCATCGGGTAGCGAGTCATAAGGTGTGGAGATTCTTAGGGATCAAACCCATGTCTCGATTGTCTAGCGAGCACAATATCTTTCGTGATATGAACGTGATAACACATGGTCACATGGAAATGATCGTGATAACACATGGGAGCATAATTACGCTAGGACCTAAGCCAGTAATGCTGTTTATACAGGAAATCTGGCTTTGGCACTGAAGGTGTTTCATCCCTGTCACCTAAGAGTGCCTATACAAAACTTACGTACTTACTATGGTAATGACACCAGCACCGTTTTCAGCTACCAGAATGCCTCACACATTTCTTCACATTCTATAGTCAGTCTGACGACAAATAATTTGTATTTACAAAGGGTATCTTTGTATTTGGATCGATTACATTGACAAGGAGATTACGGGAGACGATGAGGAGGGAAGTGATAATGATGGAGAAGACAAAAATATTTTTGATATATTTGCATGAAAAACTTGATTATGAAATGCTTGTTAAAGAAATAAAAGTCTGACTTAAAATATTTTAAAATTCGAATTTTAGTTCTTTCCCTAGTTTGTGTATGAAATGAACAAAAAACCTCAAAGAATTAGCAAATTTAACATTTTTCTGTTCTTTTGATGACGTCATCACCAAGTGACATGAATTTAAGGTGCTAAATTTCAATGTTTGGAAACTAATAATGAATTTATATTTGTGTGAAATTTTATCTGAATTGAATGAGTATTTTCGAATATAAAGTTACGGGTACTTTTTATCCTTTCCCATCTGTCCTCAAAAATCCCATGGAAAATGTGTCCGAGTGAGAGTGTCCAAAAAAACATGTTCCGCATCAGGAATTTATGGGGCTGCTTTTTTGAGAATTCTTATACTCTAAGGAACATTCTGTGCCAAATTTCGGCTTTTTATTAATTTTGTCTAGGTTAAGTCATTTATTTACCTATTACTATATCACCCTACTATTTCACATGATGAAAAGTCAGATACCTCTCATTCGCTTTCATTGTTAGAGTAAATTGTTTTGCTATATATCTTGTATTCATTTCCGTCATCACCGTCGTAAAATTTATCTGGAAATGATACACATGACACGGCAAGAGAGAGGAGATTCAACACTCAAAATAAATATTACTTGAATAGAACAAAACATGCCCAAGGCAATTCTTGGAAAGAAATTCTTAATGACAATGAGTATAAGGAGCAATTAATGAAACTAATAAAGTCATTTTTAGTAGAAAATGCTCAAAATTTCTTACCAAAGGCTGTTCATTTAGTGTTTACTTCTCAAGAGAATGAATTCCATATAAACGACTCCTGAGTAACAGTCCTAGATAAATGTAACCATAAAGAAGATGTTCACGATTGTGAGTGAAAAGAAAGACCAGAGAACAGATTCAAATAATCAATAGTAGTTGTGTGACAATTTTATAAACTGTACATGATTCTTTCATAGTTTTGCAAGAAATTTTTAAATAGCCAACGCAATTTTGACATGGTTAGGAGGAGTAAAGTTCGATTCATAAGCACAAAACTAGAAAAAAATTGACTTACTTTATTGAAAATTATGCCATGAAATACTATGTGACAATATTGGGTTTTACTTGTTTTTGTTTCTTGAGATCCCTCTGTGGTATTTGGGCACAAAACTTTCCAATTAGGTGGTTAAGTGGTTTACCTTCGTTTTGAGTGAATTTTAGCGACATACTCAGGGCCAGATTTAGCCAAAGATAAGCCCAGGACCCAAAAGCCATTAAGGGCCCCCCATTAAGCTCGTTTTCAAAACGTGTATAAAGCTGGCTTTCATCACGTTAGGGAAGCTTCAGTTTTCATATTAGTTAGTTTTCATGTATGTTCATTCTTTCAATGAGTATATACGAACATTTTTTCACCTGTTAAACTAGAGACTTGGTAGACCATATGTTTAGTATCATGGGAAGCCCTGCCATCGTAGTTGGAGCAGACAGGAAATTTTTTGGATTTTTAATACACTAGACTGTCAAAATGCAAGATTTTTGATTACTTGTGACTTTTTTTTCAAAGTACTTACGCAGGGTATCTGATGTGATATAGAAAAAACATGTTCTTAAGCCTACTTCTGTTGTGCAAGGTATTTCCTTGTTTCGAAACACAAAGAAATCAAATCAAGTGTTCCCAGAAAAGGGCTTTAAACAGGTTCAATTAGGGTATTCAGTCGCGTAAAACCAACCAATTTTATGAAGAATCATCGCTTGGAAGTTTAACACTTGTACAAACAACATCGAGCTTTTATCAAGGGCCCACTCTTTTCATGATTAAAAAATACTATCTGTTACAAAATTATTGGGGGTTGGGGGGTGGCAGGTGGACAGGGTTTCTCTGATAGTATTCGTTTTTCGTGGCATAAATTTGATTGTATAAATCAAGATCCTTTTTTACTAAAAGTTGAATACCAAATTCAAATACGAATTCCTAAACCCACCACAGTATCAGTTTGCATAATTATTTGGTCTACGTAGCTTAAAAATTTACTATATTGAGACAAGTTAGGTAATCTGACTAATAGTCATAATTTGCTTGACTCTGTACCTTGTTATACTTTATTTTTTCCGAAGGAGGGCACCTCTTAGCTTTAGTATTGCAGAAAACATTTCTAACATTTCTTCAAGGTTATTTCCTATCGTTGAAATTGCTTAGGTGCTAAAATAATCAGTGAAATATTTCAGGGCCCTCTGTCCCTTATGGGCCCAGGGCCCTGGCATAAATCCGCTACTGGACATACTGTACTGAATTGTTAAATGGTGCAAATGAAAACTTACTTTATGTAGTTTGGCTTTTTGTATTGTGAAAGGAAGGAATTGCAACAAATTCACTAAAAATGTTTTTGTTGTTCATTGATTAAACTTCTGCAAGGCTTCAAATTGCTAAACTGCTAAATTCAATTGCTAATGGTGACAAAAAGTGACTTACTTTTTGTTTAAAACCTAACTACCAAAACGAGGAAAAACTTGGATATACAAAACAGCTCAGATTACTTTACTTCAGTTTCTCTGCTATTGAAAACAGCGACAAATGTACCAGATATTTAGATACTATATTTATGTTTCAGTTCAATGTATGTGTGTGTGGCATTATTTGACTTACTTGACATCTTAAATGACAAACCCACATGCTTCACAGTTATAGGTAAGTACTGTATTATCACGGAGAATCCATCCGCATAGCATATGGAATAACCAAATGTTTTTTAAAATAACCCTCTCAATGGTTTTCAATCCAAAAAACTTTCTCTGCTTATATGTTATTCTGTCAGCAACTTTGATTAAAGAATCCACTTATTTGTAAACTAATCTTTCAATCGAATTTGTTGCGAACAACCAGAATTGTTAGAAATAACTCAATCATTTTAATATAATGGCTTATGCTTTAAAGTAAGTCAATATTAGTGACATCTAATAACGCAACCAGATTTTTGAAAAGCCTGTAAAATTTTCTAGAAGCGGTTAAAATATTAGAGCAGTTGGTCTAGATGAGCAAATCTTATCTGCATTTTAAGAATTGTGTTCCATATTGAAGTCGAAAAAAATGTCACATTATTTTTGAACATGTTCCAGGCCAGGCGGAAGCTTAGAATTTCCTAGTTTTATTTAATTTTTTTTCTCTCACTAATAACCTTGGTTTCTAGCCATGAACAGTGATAATTTCAATCTTGATCATTTTGATTTTGATCCGATTCTGAACGAACAGTTTGATCCAGACTTGAACTTTTTTAATTAAGAAATCGAAATATGTTTCACCAAATGTAGCCTATAACGAACTAAAACAGGAAAACCAGAGCTATTTCTCTATCTTGCACCTAAATATTAAGAGTATTTATAAAAACTTTGAGGAATTTAAAAACTTCAAAATTTCAAAATAAAACAAAAAAAAGGAAATGTTATTGTAAATCTCACCTATAGACCACCTGATGGAAACTATGATTCTTTTATTGAATATATTAAAAACATTGTTAATATAAAGCAAAAAAAAAAAAAAAAAAATTACTGAGTAGGCGACTTTAACCTTATTTAATTTGAAAACAATCCAAAAGTAAAAAACTTTACAGATCTCCTTTCTGAACACAATTTAATCAAAGTAATTAATAAGTCGACCCGAATAACGAAAAATACAGCGCCAATCATAGATAATATTGCTACAGACATTGCAAGGGCTGGTACTATTAAATCAAGGATAGTTCATGTTGAAATATCAAACCATTTTCCTACCTTTATTTTGACAAACGACTCAAGTGAAATATGAAGACAAAAAGTAACTTATAAAAGGAGCTTCACTGAAGCTTCTGATAGAAATTATAATCATTCTCTGAGACGCACAAACTTGGATATTTTTGAACAGGAGAGCAACCCCGAAACCGCCTACAATAGGTTTCTCAGAAAATTCCTGAAAATGTATAATTACTTTTTCCCAATCAAAAAAAAAAAAAAAAATAACGATATTAGAGCGGTATTAAAAAAATCCTCGCGAACTAAGCAAAGGCTCTACTAAAAATTTCGAATAGCTGCATAGCGAATATTTTCATGCACACAAATTTTTAGACTGTAGTTTTTATATGTTTTTTGTTCCACTCATAAAGCTCTTTAATTTGGTATAAAAAATTTTTTAGCCTGCAACCAGTCCGCCTCTAGTCCGCTACTAGTTCATCGCCACTTAGTCACTACTCCAGAGTCTGCAAGGCCAGTCCACAAGTCCGTAGTCTGCATTTTATAAATAGCCGCTTTAGAACACATATGTTTTCTTGTTAGCAGTCTCAGAATACATACATGGGCCAACTGAAGACAGTTTTAAAAAGAATACATTAACAGCTGGATCAATATTTTACAGAAGACATCGTGCACTCCAAAACACATGTTTATTTCTAATTAGAAATACACATCAGAACACGTTTTTTCTGTTGAATTGACTGTCATAACCGTTTACTACGTTTTACTGGCCGAATTTTTTACTTTTTTTACTACGAATATTGATCTGTAACAGAAGTGTTAACGGTTTTACTTCAGTTTTGTCTTTTTCATTGCACCTTTTATGTTCTATCTTATCAGTATTCTGCATGGTCTTTACTAATACTACACACGACAGCAGGCAAGATACCACAACAGACGAGTTATAGACAAGTACATACGAGTTACAGACTAGTACGAGTCCAGCACATACGAGTTACAGACAAGTACAAGATGAGTACATACGAGTTACAGATGAGTGCTTGCATTTTACAGAAGAGTGTGAGGAGATCAGTAATGCAGTAACGTTTTTTTATCAACAAATTTATTTCCATTTGTTTCACTCTAGTTCTCTTTTCCTTGGAAAATTTTTGAGTTATTTAACTGGAGTTTTTTCCTCAACGAAAAAATCCTGAGCTATAACACTCCATTACCAATTCATGAAAAAGATTATTCAATAATATCATTGGTTACAAGCATTTTTTTTAAGCAACCTGTTTGTAAGCTAGGAAAGTCAACAAATATTTCCAGCAACTTTCCTAGCTCTAAATTTTTAAATAAGCAACAAATAATTATTTGAAGTATGCAATTTAAGCCTAATCTAACGTTACCCTAAGGTGGTTAGCACTAGGATACATTTAAAAATGTGCAATGAATACCTGACTTCAAAATTCAAATGATTCACTGTAATTTTAGATTTTTTTACTTTCTACGTTTTTTGACAAAATTTTCTTGAAATTTGAATGAGAATTTATAGTCTAAAGTATAAATATTCATTCATACAGTATTTTTGTGGTTAAAAAGTTTGTTGTTACTTTACTTTGTTGTTTGATTTATTTTTTAAGCAATTTTCCTAGAGAGCCAAAAGGTTGCTTATACAAAAAAACGTGGATATGCAGTAACATTTCGTGGATTATGACATCATCATATGAGATGACTTGATCTTTTCATAGCTTGAATTTTATTATTTCGAAGTCTATAACTCGACCATTCTAGGCTGCCAGAATGCTGCTGCTACACTACACGTATTTGTTTTTATAAGCAACCATTTTATAAGCAGCAGTACTAAAGTTTTTTGAAGCAATTTTAGTAGCAAGTAAAATGTCAAGTTGCTTATAAATAATACGTGTTAATAATGAGTTTTTGTTTTTTTGAGCTTGATTTTGGTGTCAAAATGCCCATTCGTATATTTTATTAAAAGCCATGAAGTATTAGTATAAGTAGTTCAAAAATTATTATAACAAAAGTATAGCTTAACTAGACTATGGGGCACGTACAATAAACATCAATTACAGCAGACAAAACAGTGCATGCAAGGAATTAGCTGCAATAACAGGGATCGAAGCGACGTGGGCTTTTTTAATCCATGAATAATTAGTAAACAAAAAAGAACGTGAGGTTTACACTTGATCAAAAATTTCACAAGCAGAATTCAAGAGAAATATATAGAGAAACGTAACTGCAGATAATAGTATTATGGGAATGTTTTCCACTAATGATTCTGTACCGTAAAATTAACTATACTTCTCTATTAATAAGTGAGAGAGAAAAGAAACAAATTATATTCGTGAATAGTTGAAAATATATTATATTAGGCCCATCTCATTAAGTTTATTTAGAGTATGATATTCCAATATTTCGTTATTTTTGTTTGGGTTTCTAACATCACAAGAAAAAGTGCTAACATCGGTATTTTCCAAGCATCCATGACCAATTTCATTATAATTTTCCAAATCATCAAGCGCTATCCTAAAACCCTGCCAAGTTTTAGGTTTTTTCCTTAAGTTTTACAGATTGCAGCAGCAGTATATATTAAATCACAAAATAGTCTTGCTATTCAGTCTGTCAAATTCTGGTCTCCATTTTATACACACTTTGAAGCCTTGTCATTCTTAACAGAAGACTTTTCAAGGTATGATTTTTATATATTTTCTGATCCATGTGAGGATTCCTTCCTATTTCAAAGCTTTTTATTAAAACTTTTTCAAAAGATTTTTTTCTTGACCGAGCAGTTGATGACGTCACCGCATATGGCCCTTTTGGCCTGAAATTTTTTGCACCCATAATCTGTTTTCAAACTTACCATCTAAACAATCAATATCAATGAAAAGTTTTCTTCTAACAAAACAATGGTCACTAATAACAAATTAGATCCCACTATAAGTATATATAACTAATGTAAAATATTCATGTTCAAGTGTTAGATTCAAAAGGAAACCAAAGGCATTGTTTAGGTTGAGGAGCTAAAGAAAAATTGGACACACACAGAATCAGCTATAAATTCAAAATAACGAAAATATACAATTACATATGCCATATTAATCTTTTAGTGAGTGTCGATGGAGAGCAGGTATTGCTTTTCATTTAGAATCAAGGTATTTTTGCAAGACCTTAGGTCGCGGACGAACTTCCAATATCAGCATTTCAATAATGTGTGAAGCCAGGTCTGTTTAGAGAAAACACTCTTGATTGGCGATGTTTGAAATAATTTCCTTTGAAATAATTTTTATTTTGTATCATTTCTGACAAGAATATCATAGATAGCAGATGATGAGCGATATATTAATATATACTGAATAAATGTCTGTAACTAAAAGATTCCCATTAAAAAATTAAGTGATATATACCGTTGCAAGAATCTTTCTTAAATTACCTCATTCTTTATTAGTCATAAATATTTATCATGAATATGTTTTTGCAAGTGTCTATGGTCCATAAATATTTTCTTTGTGCCTCAGGACGGATGGCGGCGCAACCGCAGCTACTGCAAATGTCTCACCACTTTCTTTCCATCAAGTTAAGATTTTTTAAGCAAATAGTTTGAATGTTTGTCTTTTTTCACAAAAAGAAATATAAAAAGGTCTGTTAGAACCCTGTTATATGTATTCCAAATATATTCTAAAAGTATTATTCTTGCATCATTAAACAGGTCTACATTAAAATTTAAAATCTGACAAAGAACTGAAATTTTAATTTACGTTAAGGGTACTACCGTTACAGTGGCTTATCAGTGGGTAAATATGTCAAAATATTTAAAATGTTAATAGGGTTTTATCAAGCCAATTTGGTCATTCACTTTTGCACAAAGATTGAGTTTTTGGTAGCACAATTGCGTTGATCAAGCTGAACAAAAGCTAAATTCTACTATACAAGCTGCTTCGTGGCCAAATATTATTCGAAAATTATTTGTTTGCTCCCTACACCATTTAAATTTGAATATCTGAGAGAGTTTCATGTTTCTTTTGAAAAATTGAGTTTTCTGGAATAAATCAAAGATTGAGTTTCTTTCATCTATTATTAGCGTATGAAATTGGTTAAATAAAACACTGATTGACTATTTTCTTAACAGAAATCACCGTAAAAGAGGTTTTAGAACATAGAGATTAACCCTATCTAGACCAGGCTTTTTCTGATTTCTCAGGACCGGGGGGACAAGCCCACCCCCTCCCCCCCTCCAGAACTCTGGTTCTAGAATGTTTTTTTTCAATAATCTTTTGAACAGAGGAAGACCAACCTATAAGGAACGAAATGAGGCCAAAATGTTTTTTCATCTTTTCCCCAAATTCGGGACTGAAAATAGGGAAAAATGGCTAAAAACATTTAAATGCAATAAAAACCGGAACAAAAAAAGCTTTTTACATGCGGTTATTCTTTTCTCCGCAACATTAAATACCGCAATAGCCATACTTCGGACTTGATTTTTCACAACAAATCATATAAGCTATGCAATGCCCAGTTAATCCTTTCAGGAACAGGCTTTTCTTGACTTCGCAGGACTTCTCTTGCTCGAATAAAGTTAAAACTATTATGGATCTAATGCACTAAAAACAATTTGATGACGTGATTAATTTGTGATGACGTCATCACTGTTTTCTGACATGGTATGGCATGGTATGACATTTTTTTTACAAAAAATTCGAAATTTAGGGTAACTGAATATTAAAAATGCTCTCCTAAGCCAATTTTTTCCACTGTTTTGTGCAATTCCAAGACGTTTTGTTATAAAATCGCCATCAAACCCTCAAAATTATATTTTCCACCTTTAGGGGGGCCTGATAAACCCTAACTGGGCCTGGCCTTATTTTGCTTTCTCAGGAGGGAGAGGGATTACGCTCCCCTCCATATCTCCGGTTCTAGAATGTCTTTTTGAAAGATCTTTTGTACATTGTAAGTCCAACCTATTAGGAACAAAAGAGCCAAAATGGTTTGATGACCTGATCGGAAAGTGGTGATGTCATCGTTTCTATCCAACCCCAAATTGAAAATTGAATATGAATATGAATATGAATACATTTCGAATTCATATAACACCTAAAAATGTTTACAATGTAATGGAAAATAAAATATAAAACTATAATATATAACTGTATTACGTGAAGTATAATAAAACATATAACTAGATTGCGTAAAGATACAGTTTTTCCAAGTATTGCAAACAAAAATTGGGTTATAATGAATTCGGGGAACTCAGAAGAAGATAGCTAGAGGTCTTGTCATTGGACCCTAAAATTAATTTTCGCTTGTAAAAATTTCGCTTGTCTCTTGTAATAAACTTATCACTAGCTCGGCCTCCATAACATGATGATAAAAAAGATATGAATCCGGATGGAGTAATACCTACAAGAAATTTAAAAGTGTTATGGTGCTTGTAATTTGACCAAGTAGCAGCTTGAGATAGTAAGGCTTTTAGTGGCTCTATAAAAACTTCAGCACAATCAATAATTACACGGCAATTAGAGTTGCCAGTTTTCATAAACACTTGCAGTAAATAATCTTGAATGGATTCCTTTGGGGGCCATACAATTAATGCATTATCGAGAAGGAATGACAAAAACCTAATCCACGCTGCAAAACTATTTGAACACGTGCTTGGTGATATTCCAAAACGATCAGCCAAATCTTCATTTAATAAACCCAAACACAATCGCATAAGAGCCAGTAAAAATTCATCTATTTGAGAAAGATTTTTTGGAGACTTGAAAATTCGTCTCTTAATTTTTGTGACAATATGTGTTATGCCCCACTAATTGCCCCACTTTGTAATAACTTTGCCCCACTTTGTAATAACTTTGCCCCACTTTGTAATACCTGCCTCACTTTGTAATAACAGAGCTACTCCACTTTGTAATAACACTTGGCTCACTGTGCAATAACTCAAAGCTGCCCCACTTTGTAATAATACTTGCCCCACTTTGCAATAACACCTCTACTCAACTATTAAAGCTTTTGCTGGTAATTTTAGTTCTATTATATTGTTTTCTTATTATCAACACTAACATCATCATTATCATCATCACTAACATCATCATTATCATCATCACCATCATCATCATCATCGCCTTTATCTTTGTTACCATTATAACTAGCATTATATCATTCATTATTATATCATTATCATTTGGTTATTATTATCAATATCATAATAATATATTAATTTTCATTATCGTTTAACTTCCATCTTCCTTATCGATATGCCATTATCATTATATCAGCCTTATTCATATTTGATCTGCATTATCAATATTATTACATCATTATCATGTCATTAGTGTTATCATTTGATTATCATACTATTATTGTTATCATTATTAAATTATTACATCAACTATCATTACATCTCTTGATCTAAACTTCTATACAATTTAAGACCTTTTCTTTCCCAGATTCTCATTATTGCACCTAAGCCGAGTTCCTACTAAGGCTGACTACAGTTTAGTGTGGGGGGGGGGGGAATTGGTGCAAAATTTGCGCAAATCATGCTAAAAGCATGAAAATTTCCACAACAGTTGTTGATATTATAAGGATTGATTTTACACTCGGACCCATCTCGAATTTGACTTAGATGTGTATTTTCAGGACCAGAATGATCCGTAATAGGGCAAAAAAAAAAATTTTTTTTCTAAAATCAAAAAACATTTATATCTTTTAAAAGATTATTTAAAATTGATCCAAAAAAATATAAAAGCCTTTATCTGAAGATGTTTGTGTGGCAAGATATTAGGCTTTTTCTTTTTTCAAAAATCAGGGGTAACTTGAAAAGAAAATTAAAAGAGATTTGCTTTATTTTTCTGCAATAATTTAGAGTTTCAATTATTTCTACACAGTAGTACAAATATTTCAGTCGTATATACAAAAAATGATTTTCTATTAAGTGAAAGCACTTAAGAGTAAACCCCCTGTTTTACTTGACTCAAAATAATTTTTCACTAAAACAGCTCATAGAGAGCGGTAGATGCTATCATAGTGTTAAAAACGTAGCAATAGATTTTTTTCTTGCCAGAAATTTTCAATTTAGAAACAATTTCTATTGGAAAACATAGCATACAATGCAAAAAAAGATTTTTAAAGTTAATATGTTTTTATATACATACGGTACTGTTCCTTGGTACTGTTCGAAGACATACCACACAGGAAACACTAGTAGTTATTTTTACTAAACTCTGAAACTAAAAGAAGCTTGGGCTACAAAACTTTGTGAATTTAGACAAAAGTTATCTGAAAACTTTTTTTATTAAAAACATTGACTGACTTCTCATCGAAACGTACAAATGATGGCCCAGTAGGCAGGAGGTCATTTTTCGTGGTCATCATAGGCAAAATCCGATTATTGTGCACAAATGAGTTTCAACTCCTAATGATACTAAAGTACCTTGTTTTAGTAGTAGAACGGTAAAAACAGCAATAAAGAAGCTCTCTTGGTTCAGTTTTAGTTGCTACTCAAAGTGTGACCTCTGAATGACCAATTTTCGACAATCTCTCAGGTGTCAGCAGAAAAAGGATGATGTCATCATATTTTGGCGGCACAATAGATTGCATTTGGTCCTAAAGTGGGAATTTGAAACCCCCAAAAATGCGTAGACACGTGGATTACTTGTTGCTTATGTAAAAGTGTAGTTTGAAGGTCTACGTTTACAGTCTGAGCTTTTTCTTCAGAGCTTTTTGAAACTCAATCTCTCAAAAAGACGTTTGATTTGTTTTCTTAGAACTGTTTGCCACGTGATGAAATTGACTTCATCTCGTTATGACTTCATTGATTGGTGCCTAGAAAATTACTTAATTGATGCTCTGATAAACTAACATTTGTGAAAAGCTGGTATGATTATTGTTCTTTAACCCTATTCAGGCCGGGAGGGAGGGGTTGGATTCCGTCACTTTACCATATTATCATTAATTACTAATGAACTACAAAAGATGAAGCAAGGAAACTCTATGACTTTTTCTAAAACTTATATAGGAACACTTTAGTGAAAAACAATTTGGGTGGGTACGCCCATGTTGAACGTGACCACGCCCTTTTTGACCATCGGCACGGCCATTTATTGGCCTAGCTCCGGAAAAAATCTAATTTCGGGTAAGAATATCTGAAATTTTTCAGCATATCTTGATAGTACTTAGAATCAATAGACAATTGCTCAAAACCGTATGAGAAAGCCTTTTTTCTGTTCTTGAGATATGGTTTATTAAAAATTGGACATTTTTGGCACCAATTTTGGTAAATTTTGTTGGTTTTTTTAGAAAAATGATGACGTCATCACATATTGACGACGTCATTAAACCAAAATGGTACCAAAATGTTCACAAAGAGTTGTTCTAATAATGTATCAAGTTTCATGGTAATTGCATTAGTAGTTCAGAAATTCTAGAGGGGGGGTGGCCCACTACGTCCTTGACCAATTCGAGACCTCAAAAGCCTGGCCTGAATAGTGTTAAAGTAGTAAAGAATAATCGTCCCTTTCTGAATCTTGATAAAATCAATGAAAGTGCTTTGTTGAAGGTAAAGGTAAAGACAATTTTTTTCCTCTGTTGGTTCTTTCTGGAAAAGTAACCTATAATGGCTGCCGATAATTTCAACACGACCGCAGGAAAAGTCCCTTACTGTTAGTAAATTTAACCAATGACGTGATCACAACACAATTGATGACGCCATGGTTTCTCAGCGGCAAGTGGATGATAATCTATAAATTTGGAGTCTAGATTCATAAAGCGACTAAGGGTAACTAAAGAAGTTTTTTCATGCAGTTTTCTGCAGTTTACTACTAAAGCAAAGCACTTTGTCTTCATAACAATTTGCAGGGAACATAGTCCCAAAAACAGGATTTTCCCACGCCCCTCCCCCCCCTAAAACGAACTACCGGAAACCCACTTTTGCTTTGCTTTGCCATGAAAACAAAGGGTATAGTCATAAGTTTATTTTCAGCAAAATGTTCCTAACTTTTCTTAAATGTTCTTAAATGCTCATAACTGTGTTAAAAATTCAAAACGTTTCAAGGTAAAAAAAAGTGGGCGGGAGAATTGGTTTACACACTTCCTCAGGTGAAATTGGATTGATGAAGGAAGCCATGAATATAGAGCCAATAAAAAATCCGAAGAAAAAGCTAAAACACTAACAAAGTTACAAAAAAAAATAAGAACCTATTATTTAAATTACATTTTCACTTTATTGCCAGTAGATCCAGTTATATAATTTTTGTATCTATTGTGTTTGGAACAGGGAATAGGCGTTTCTTGGAATCTTTCAGAAGAAATCCGTTACAAACCATGCAATTAATTTTGGATGCTCGATCCATCAAAAACATTTTTATAAAAACGGTCTGATATTTTATTAATTTTTCCCGTCACCCTTACATCAGCACAACACAAGCCTTGGCACAACAGCATTTTCATAGAAACCACTGGACACTAAGCTATCTTTAATCTACCCATCTACCTAGCCTTGACGAGAACAAGATTGAGGGTGTGACGCAATTATCACCAGCAGTTATAGTACGGCTTGGAAAAATTATATTCTCATGATAATGCCACTGGGATGGAGGGCTCAAATTTAATTTTTTTTTCTTCTCCGGAAACTGACCATAACATGCCTAAGAACACTTGCATCATCCTACCACTATTTTCAGAGAGAGTAGCAAAGAATGTGCCTCGAGTTCACAACCTGGGAATTCTTGGCGATAAGAAATGAATTCTGCTAATCGTTATGATTGATCAAAAAACATTGCATATATTGCCAAAAATCATGCAATATTAACTTTTTGATGACGTCAGTAATTTTATATAGAAAAGATAAGTTCTTGTTGATTATGAAATTACTTGTCTAAACTTCTATGCAGTTTTGAAATAAAGATATAGATATCATATATGATATATGTCTCGGTTAATAATTTCTAATAGAACATTCCCCAAAAAATTCAATATTCGTTTCCAGGTAAAAATATTATCCAAATTTGTATTTTATTTCAATATATATATCAGTTACTACAAATCTGAGTAACATCAAATTCTTAGTTAATTCTTCTTCCCTTAGGTGCACTTTTACTTTTAGTTTTTTTTTTTTCATTTTTCTTTTTTCCCCCTTCCCCCTTTTTGTTTCTTTGTTCCTTCTTTGGTGTTTGTTTGTTTGTGTTGTTTTTTTATTTGGTGTTGAGAATTGCCTTTTTTGTATGTCGTGTTTTTTTCAAAATGAAAAAATTTTGTAATATATTTTTAGTTTATTGTAAATATTTATCATGTATTATTGTGTTGCAAAATAGAATTTTTTTTTAATAAAAAAAAATGGTAATATTGAAGTATTGAAGTTTTTGAGCTTTGAAACCAGGCTTGAAACGTCCCCTAATAATTAATTTTTTGCCGTTTTTTTTATATTTCTGATGACGTCATCATCTGGTCACGTGACCTCAGAAGTTAAAAACAGAGTTTGGTTAAACAAGCCATAGTACTTCGTACTCCTACAGAGCCTTATTTCAATTAACTCAGTATTTAAGTATTAAATCGAGGAAGTAATTTTTAGGGTAAGTATAGCCGACTATACGCAGGGGGTCCAGACTAAAAAAAAAACAATCTCATATAATGATATATGTTTACTTGTTTTCAGAAAGATTTAAAAAATTTTAATGTAAGTATATTGGAAACTTTAAAAGATTATAAAACACTAAAACCTTTATTCACATAAACTAACAAAATCAATATCCAAGTTTCTATTTTTACATTACTTACCCCCTGATCAGCAAAATCTTTAAAGGCTCATATATCACTACACAAGCATTTTCAGATATAGGTTTTTATATTTTTTCGAGTCTATTTTCCGATAGCTTTCACATTATATGTAAACTTTTTGATTTCAGACAAAATTTTTTTTGGCCCTACTAGGTACCATTCTGGTCCTGAAAATACACACCAAAATCAAATTTGAGGTGGGTCCAAGTTT
>JANSTP010151002.1:0-12353 GCA_025330745.1 Cladonema radiatum | reverse complement strand
TTAAAGCTCTTGGGAAGGTTAAAACAGATTTTTGTCAAACAGATGAAGTTATTTCTGAAGTTTCAAGGTTAAGTGTGTCAAGACCAGAAGTTGATGGTGCATATCAAGCACTTAAAGTCATCATTGAAAGTTTCTTTCAGAAAGGAGATGGAGAGACATTCCTTCCAACATTTTATAAATTTAACCATAAATACTCAAACGATATATATCCATTCCTTAGCCATGATGTCTCAACGAAACACTTTGCTATACAGTACAATACTTCAGTTAATAGAAGTTACTCTAAAAATTTCCGAACGTTTTTTGAGCGGAAATGAAAGAAAATGCTCAAAACTATTTCGTCCGAAGTTTTTTTTGCCGAAACATTATTCGCCGAGAGTTTTCGTGTGTTAATGTATAAGCAAGGCCTTAGAAACAGAAATTTTTTGACCAGTCGAAATTGTCTGTTGCTATTGCATTTTAATTTATCCAAGAACAGCCTTTCATCCCTTTCATAATTAATTTGCAGAACTCTTTCCGAAATAACAATGATTTAACTCGCCATCTTAAATGATACTGTACTGCTTTTGCAAATCGAACCAGCAATAAACATTCGATACTTGATTCTTAGGAGATTAGTTGATAATTGCGCTACAGGAAAATTGCTCCCCACCCCAATAATTTTCTACCCAATAAATTGCTCCTCAGCAATATAACCCATGGAAAATTGCCTTCCAGTTAAATTGCCACTTGGAAAAATGCCAGCACCGCTCCTCCCCCAGCAAATTTTCAAAAACAAAATTGCTATCCAAAAATTTATTAAATTATGTTTTTTCCAGTCAAATTAATAGGGATAAAGCACCTGAATGTTCTGTAAAGTTCTCCATTTGTGCCTTTTTTTAAACCCATTTTTCATAATCTAATGATAATTGTTACTTGGCTCTGACAATACCGATATCCATTTCTTAATACCCTTGCCGGTATTTCCTTTACAAACTTGTTTTTTGATAATTTCAGACCTCAAAGTTGCTTAGAAATTAAATAGCAAATATTTAGCAATGCAAAAAAGACATACAATGCAGCTTTTGTATTGTAATGGAGATTTTTCTGAAAATTGATTAGAAAAAGTGCCTGTATATATAACTTTGATCTGAGCTCTTTGCATAGTAATAAGTACCAATTCAACAAAATCTTGCCAAAATGCCTTTTTAAAACAATAAATTTTATTCAAACTGGAGACTAGTAACTAGTAACTAGTAAAAAAGTAACTAGAAAAAGTAACTAGTAAAAAGTATTAACTAGTAACTAGTAAAAAGTATTAACTAGTAACTAGTAACTAGTAATTAATAACTAGTAACTAGTGACTAGTAAAAAGTTTAGCCTCCAATAATTCTATTCAAATGCCAATAATTATATTCGAATGCCAATAAGCACATTCGAACGTCAGTAAGATAAGTATATTTGAATGTCAGTAGGTATATTCGTAAAATGCCTTAACTTCTTTCTTTTGCAATATTTCCATGGAATATGATGAAATTTATTTATTTGCTGTTTTGCTGTATTTTCCAGACGTTCTTTGTGCTAAGTTCTGTTAGTTTTAAGAATGATATTCTTTTCATCCCACAGTAAATATCTGTTAATCTGAGCGCGAATATAGTGTAAATTTCAAAATCTTTGGATTTAAGCAGCACAGAAGTCTTAAAACCTAAACATGTGTGTTCGGTTAATCAGTTTTATTGCATTTTTAAAGAACAATCATACTGTACAATACATTTCTCATAATATCATGTCCTTATCATGAAAATCGAAAAACGTTTTAGTGTAATATCACCATGCTATCATTTGATTTTTCTACCAGAAGGAAAGACTTATATCAGGTTAAAACTTGGTAGACACTACTATCTATAAAGGTACCCACAAACCCTTCCATATCGTCATATATTTTATTCAAACGAGAAGTATTAAACGATGATATTATAGAGATAATCTGGTATTTATATATAATATTTTTTTGTTTGTTTTAACATCTTTTCTTGTTGTTATCAAGTGTTTGAAATTTATCAATTCCAGTTTTCAGTTAGAGCTCTACGTGTTAAAAAAAGAGGTTTTTGGTTTTTTTGTTTCGTTGTTATTTGTCTTATGGATGAGAGTTGACTAAAAGGCACAGTTGGGGATTATGTGCAACTTTTTTTGTTCTGGCGAATAACGACCCTCATAATATTTAACAAATGTGAAATAGCAACATAATCATTTTTAAAAACTTTTTCAGAGCTTTTAGTTTTATTTTAGACGGCGTAACATGGAAGCAAGTAAATCGCTTTCTTTTAGACAGGAGTCGTATTATGTTTTAAATTGATTAAAAAGCAGGTAAAAAGCTAGTATTATAAGACTAAAGTTATCTGTTTGCGCCTTTCATTCCACTGATAGGTAACTATGAAATCTCTTAATCCAAAACTTTGCCATCCTTGAAAGAGGCATTATTTTTCGTTAAAGAATATTTTAGGCCAACGTCCTTTTCAGACTTTTTCAACCAGTTAGTCTGTTGATGTTCTGTAAGCAACCTGCAGGACTTCTGCATCTATTTAGTAGAAAAAACTTGAACGTCTGTTTTATCAACTCGGGTATTGTAAATTTTTATTTTCATTAAGGACCTTCCTAAAATGATAGCCGTGTTCTAAGTCTTACGTAAATGCTTTTCTTAAATCTCCACAATATCCAATAAGCTTGAGAGCCATTGTTAGAATTTATCCAGAACGTCTAAGAACACCTTCAAAACCCTCTGAAAGAAATAATTTATTTGGAATTGCAGAAACAGTGGACTCTCGATACAACGTAGCCCTACTGGAGACATACAATTTTTCTTTAAACCGATAGTTCGTTATATCAAATGGGAAAGTCCAAATGTTTGTCTCCGAAGAGACACAAAACTTAGTTCGTAATGTAGAGAGTTCGTTAATATCGGGGGTTCGTAATATCGAGATTTTACTACACCCCTGTCTCAGTGGCCCGGTGAGGTGCCCAAAACTCACCGGGCTGGCAACTTTTTAAGAAAGTTGACCGGGCTGTCGAAAACTGGGAAATTTTCCACCGAGCCCACACTTTAGAATAGCTCGGCCGAGTAAAATTGGGAAATTTTTTCAGCGGGCCGGGGCAATTTTCAGAGTAATTTTAGCCGGGCTGCCTGAAATTTCAAATTTTTGACCGGGCCGGGCATTTTTTCAAAAAAAATTAGCGGGCTGCCAAAATTGGGCCCAAATATACACCGGGCCAGACACCGTCCAGGGCCTCACCGGGCCACTCAATCAGGGGTGTTTTACTGTACCTTTCCAGTGTTTTTTCAACTGAATTCAAATATTGCTTTTGAATGGAGTGTTTAAATAAATTAGTCAACGAACGTAGCCTTTCTCATTGAGTTCTGTTTTGTTCTTATTGAAGACTATGCAAATTTTTATTCAATAATTCACTCCTAAGAGTATTTTGTCTTTAGTTCTCAAAATATTTTTATCAGGACTAATCTTTGTGCTGTGTGCTTTTACGTAAATAGACAAACGCCTTGTCAGATTTTATAATTCTGTGTCAAAGTTATACAATGCTCACTTGAGATTATTTGATTTTTAAAGCGGATATTCAACTGCCTCACTGACATCATTTTTCAACAGGTTTTGTATTCGCAGTGTCATTCCTCAGTTAGAATGTTTTTAAACGCTTATGAAGTTATTATTGATTTTTATTTTTAATTAAACTCTTTATGTGACAATACGTTCAAAGTTTCATTAGACTATCAGAACGTGCATTAGCTTTTTCAAGAGGGCTTACGTTTGTAACAGTTTAAAACAGAGTTTGAAGTTTTAAATAATTTCTTCTTATTTTAATTGGCCAATATATATTCTTTTCTCTTTAGTTGTATTTTTATTGACGATTTATTGGTACCACAGTTGTTTTTATTTTTCTTCTTATTGTAAAAGTTGTTCTTGTTATTTTTTGTTTTTTGTTATTGTTGCTATTGTTGTTGTTGTTGTTCTTTTGTTTTCGATGTTATTATTATTGATGCTATCTACAAGATGTTTTTATAAGAAACTGGTTTGCAAGAAATATAGAAATATTTGGCAACTTTTTGAACTTGGAAGACATAGCCCATTTTTCTTAAAAGGTTTTTTCGCAGACGTTCACTTTCAAGTTACACTGGAACCTCTACTAACGGTCGCCTCTATAACAAAGGCCAGTAGCGGAGGTCCCTGCCAAAACTATAGTCTAACTCTTATTAAAAAACCTCCTTACAATGGTCACCTCCACACAACGGCCAAACAGCCAACTTTGAAGTCCGATAGTCAATTTTTACCTCTAATTAACGGTCAAGTTGGCTGTCAATATGGATACATTAATGAAATTTCCAAGATTCGGATGTGAAAATCTAATAAAAACCTTGCTTAGCAGGGATAGTTTTGATAGAATCGTCAACATCGTCAGTCATATGTCTTAAAAAAGGCTTCCAAATATAGTAAACAAATTGATTACATATTTTTCCCTGTTTATGACCCCATTTTATATGAAACAAAAGTCTTTAACAATTTTGAAAAGTTACCTAAATATGAAAACCTCCTTTCAAAGGTCACCTCAATATAGCGGCAAAGGGGTGAAGTCCCGCAAAGTGACCACTAATAGAGGTTCCACTGTAGTTTGAAGATGGTGGTATGGTGTTAAAAAGGCGCTATTTTTTCCATTCCCATAATTCCTTTGAGTTACATCGTACAAATCTTGTAGTAAAAACAACCAATAGCTAACTTGTTTTTTTCGCTTTACCAGCTTTAATTCATTAAAAATCATTTAAAACTAATATACTTTCTAATAAATATTTGGAAACAAATTTAGGTACTAGCTAAGAAACTATTGGAAGTAGCCTGGATGTTCAGATTCTTATAAGGACATGTACTGATGTTCTTGTCATCGTTATTGTGATTGTTGTTAATATTGCTATTCTTGTTCTTGTCACTGATACTGATACTGTTTGTTGTTGTTGTTATTGTTGTTGTTGTTGTTGTTGTTGTGTTTATTAAGAAGAGTGATTTTCAAGAAGGAAATCCAAATTTAGAAAACCTGAAGAATGAAATAAGATAGAAGGAGAAAAACCAAATCTTGATTGACGAAAAATTTGACTAAAAAATGGACTTCACAAGATAATGATTTTGCTTATCATATCATTTTATTTTTATGTGATTGTTGATAAAATTTTTAGAGGACTTTTCGTTGGGGAAATGGGTAAAAAAGCATTTACTTTTAAGCGGGCGCACAGATTTTCCTCTTAAACAGTAGTTTTTTAAAATTTGACCTAAAGCTTCAAGAACTTTTTTTCGGTGGACTTTTTATTGTAAAGTCATGTGATAAAGACTCTGTAGATTCGCCAGGTACAACCAGTTAGTTGGTCTAAAGAACAAAAATAAAATACAAACTGTTAAGTGGTAGCTGTTCCGAAATAAAATTCCGGCATACGATTTTTTAATATCACACAACAGCACTGGTGGGCTTTCTTTAG
Source organism: Cladonema radiatum (assembly GCA_025330745.1). Taxonomy (NCBI): domain Eukaryota; kingdom Metazoa; phylum Cnidaria; class Hydrozoa; order Anthoathecata; family Cladonematidae; genus Cladonema; species Cladonema radiatum. The sequence goes on along the minus strand of JANSTP010151002.1, from coordinate 6,844 downwards.
AATATAGGGTCTTAAAACTGGTGTTTTGAAACTAGTGACGTCACAAAACGGTTGTACACAGTAAGGGCGCATATTATAATCATGTATTTTTATTGATAAGACACTAAGCTTAGTAAAAGTTCTTTCGTAATCTCGAAACTACATTGGAACTGAGTGTACCACCTTTTAACTGGCAAAAATCGTGTCTCACATGTCAGAGAATGAAGATTTTATAAATAGAGAGAAATGAAAGCGTTGTTTTCTTGGTAAAAGAAAGAATTTTTTCTAGAAATAAAAATAAGACCCAGAAATTATAGCGAAGTGGAGACTATAAATATGGGCTTTGTTTTTAAGAAAAAGTATTCTTTTTGACTTAAATATTTAAAGTCAATACCATCTACAATTTGAGTTTATAATAGCTATAATTTTTCTATGTTTTAGAGGCAGGGCAAGTGTTGGACCTAATTATTTAAAGAGGGTTGTAATTTATTGTTTTAATTATATTTAATAGAGTATGATTTGTAGTCTTTTGTCGCGACATGTAGACGATGCTTTTTAGAAGAGGGTGGAACAATTTTTTTCAACGTGACAGGGAGGAGTTAATTAAAAGCAGTTAAAAGCAATTCAAATGCTTTTCAAGGTCAGTTTACCTTTGTAAATTGTTCTGAGTTTTAATTTTAGAGGTAAAGACCGGCTAGCAAGGTGATAAAACTTTTTTCACTTTAAGCTCAAACATTGTTTAGTTTTTTTTGAAATTGAATGTAAAATTTTTTTTGTCCTTTTTTTTTCTAATAAATAATTTGTTTTTCTTTTTTCTTTTTTTTCCTTGTGTTTTTTCTTTGCTTTGAAGGATCTTTAGCAATTTGGCGATTTTTTTCGTCTGTAACTAGTATATTGTAATATTCTCTGTAAGCTTCTCTGCCTCCTTTGCATTGAAACACTGCTCTTGCTTTTTCTCTCCCATATTTCATTTTTTAAATGTTATTCATACGGTAATATTTTTCCTTACAATTTTAGGCTATTTCTTTTGCGTTTTTTGCCATTGTAAATTACTCATTTCCATGTTAGTTGGAACAGTAACAACTTACTTACTAAATTTAAATTAGTCAACGTTCATTACCAAGAATATTTTTTATCTTTAGTAAAGCAATTCACGTATACTTTATTTTGAAAAGCTGCTTGTAAAACCAATGAAGCCACAAAGTGGATTTGAGTAAAAATAGTGATATAAAAAACATGATCTGGTGCCAGACCTGCCTTTTATTATACTCCTTTTACTTCTCATATAAAAAATGAAGCAATAAACTGTTCTCAAAAATAAGAAAATCTAAGAATAGACTGGTTTCTAGTTCTTATTGAAAAAACTGGTGCATTTGCACGTATTTGTGTATGATATTGAACTGAGCACTGAGTACGACTACGAGAATGGACCTTACTCTATAATTAATTTTTATGAAATTGGTTCTTGTAAAAAAGATTGAGATTGTTCATCCTTCAAAAATATTTTTGTTTTTCTTCTATACCATATTTCATACAAATTTTTCTATTTTTGGTCATTTCTGAGTTAAGACCAAAAATGCTAAAAAATTTTTAAGACCTTAACCCAATTTTGCATGGGGAAAAAAAAAGAAAATTTTGATTACTCGGAAACTACAAACTACTATTTTAGGCGTGGGTGTAACATTTTTTATCCAATATTACACTTTTTCTACTGTAACTTGACTTATACTAAACCTTTCATTATCAAACTCCACAGTTGAGTAGACGACAACATGACGAATATATGTCGGTGACATACCGACGTCAGTATCGTCAATATGACGTCATTTTTTGCAGATGTCGTCATTTTCCGAAAAATTGCCATTTCAGAGTTTTTGATGACGTTATCACCATGTCACGTGACTAGACCTAACAAAAACATGTTTTTTGAGTAGATAATATTAGTTGCTGCTAGTATACAAAGTTTCATCAAAAAATACACCGTAGTTCTCAAGATACAGCCCTGGGTTGAAAAACCGAATTTTTGCTTTTTTGGCGCCCTTTAGAAGGCCCTTTTATGTCAAAATACTTATAAATTCTTTATGGAATATAATTTACAATAAGTTGAGATTAATTTCCATTAGTATTCGTTTTCTGATAAACTCTTACTGGAAAAAAGCAAAAATTAAGAAAAAAACCTTGAAAATAGCCTCTTTTTAACGTTTTTGATGACGTCATCACCTAGTCACGTGACTTGAGTGGTCAATATATTTATTTTTTGAGACTTCACATGCTGTTTTATATTTGTGGTAAGTTTTATTTATTTTGGTTAAGAATTGGGTAATTTAAACGAGGCAGGGGGTAATTTTACGCGCCCTCCCCCCCTATGCTTCTAACGTACATAAAAAAGCCCACGCAAAATAGGGTTAAAAGAAAATTCATCAAGTTATTAAGACTTCTTTGCTCTGCTCGCCAGCAAATTGACGTCGAAACAAATAATATTTGTAAGATAATATACTGATATCGTAATATATTTAGATAAGGACTAAAATTATTTAATACATGACATGAAATTATCTACCATATAAGTATTTGCACTAGGCTAATATTTACGTGGAAAAACTTTTGTCTTTCTTTATACAGGCGGATACAAGTCCAGTGGGGAGCAAATTATACTTTTGGAAGCTTTTTTGTTTTTCTTCAAAATAGCTTCTTTCTTATCACATTATTTTCATAAATCAGTTAAAGTTAATATTTGTATAAATAGTTACAATTTTGAAATATATTTATTTACTATTAGTTGCGTGTTAATTGTTTAACTAGCTGTTAGTTGAATTAGCAAGGAAACACTACATATGGTTGATTGTGAAAAGCTGAACTTATTTGCGAAATGATGGAAATTTAAAATTTCTCTTTAAGGTATGTATGAACTTGGTTTTACACCACATCGTTATTATACCCGTAATGCGACACTTTTTCGTTTGGTGTTTTTAGTTATTTTTTCTAAATTTGTCATCGCTCTTTCTTTGTTTGTTTTAACTTAAGCCATCCAAAGTTCTCTGTGGAAAACAGAAAACTAAATAGGGGAAGTTTTTAACAACTTAGCTTAAAATTCATTGGGCAATAGTAAATCATGCAATATTAACTGATGTCCTGTGTATTTACGTTTATAAAGGTGTCAACTTTTTCTTAAACAATAGTCATTTATACAACATTTGTACATATGTTTATTTTAATTGCAATATCTTGCCCTAATATTTGTTTTGTAACTCAAATACAGGATATGCTAAAGTTTTTTACATATAGTCTTTCTTTCTTAAGAAATTTACTTAGATGAAGTTGCAAGCAGTTGATACTGTTTCTGAGGTAAGTAAGAAAGCTTTTTGTGAAGTATCTAAGTCTTTTTGCAACATTTATTGTGTGATGCAACTCATATAACTGATGTAACACCTATAACTCGAATAATTATGTAAATCAAGTAAATTAATTGGTCCCTCTGTACACGTCTTTTTTATAAGAAACCAGTTTATAAGAAACTTAGTACTGGACATGCCAAAAATTTAGAAACTTTTGGAACTAGGAAAATGTGGCACAAATTTCTGTTAAGAAACTTTTTTGCTAACATTCACAGTTGAAATACTTTGAAGGTGCCGATATAGGATAAATAAGGCGCTATTTGCACCATCCTTGTAATCTTTTTTATTTACAGCGTTCAAATCTTGAATTAAAAACAACTAATTAATGACAAACTTGTTGTTTCTTATTAACCAACTTTTATTCATTAACACCTAAGAAACATCATAAGAAACTTCTGGAAGCAAATTTAGGCAATCCCTATGAAACTTTTGGAACTAGGTCTGGTGCTTGGTTTCTTATAAAAAAAACGTGTATTCGGTTTATATGAATTCGAACTCATATAATTCGAATACTCATTTAGATTGGATTTAGAATTACCTTGATGATTTTAATTGCATGGCTTCTACCGTAATATGACCCCTGTACTTCACCTTACCATGACAACCATATAAATTTCGAACAAACTGAACAATTTGAACGATTTCAGTATGATTTTTATATTTTTAACTTTTTTCTTCGTGTTTTGAAACATGAAAATGCAACTGTTGATGGTTTAAAATGCAGAACGATATAATACGCCCAGCAGAGACAAAAGAAATAAAAAAGACTGGTAAGCTTATATACTTGAGCAATTCACGTCCTTTGTTTGCATTAATATGAAAGCCTTGCCCAATTTTTTTCTTTATGAAAGTTGCTCTGACATAAAAGCGCATAATTGATTAATTGCCAGACATTAATTAACGCCTTTGACTTCTAAAAGATTCTACAGAAAAAATTGATTAATAAAAATGCAGCTGGTAAAAAAATCAAAATTTTGGGTCGATTTAACGAACCTTATGAATTAGGTGGGCGATGTTAGCCAATAATAACTGTTATACATAATATTATTGAGAATGGTTTAGTGGAATGTCTGTAATGTAATTTAATATTGGAACCTTTTTGAGGACTCCTCCCTCCACTTAAAGTTTTGACAAAGTATGACTGTTTTATAAGTCTGCCTACGTGTGTTTGATGTTCTTAACCACTATGATTTCGATATGTCAAATCACCACATATATAATACTAATAGTCTTATTCTATTTATTGACCATAAGCCTGTCGAACAGAGATGTTTAGCCAGCTTTAATACCATATAACTTAAAATATTTGAGGTTGAAAAAGTCATTTTTGTAATCGCCTTTTTGAGACGTTAAATGTCTATGACACTGTCTGTTGAATATAACTGTAGCTAAATACTAGTCGTTGGCTCGTTATGACATAGGTCACATATTTTATCATAAATGAATTGCAAAACTTATAGGAATTTAGTCAGCAAGGGCATTGAAGATTTAAACTTTTAGAGAGATTTGGTGACCCTATTACTCTTACTTTATGAAAAAGGGCACAAGATTTTTTTTATTTTCATTCTATTGAAGTTTTTGAAACTTTTAAAGAGAGCTGAGATGATTTTGTTTTGATTTTCTCGAATCAACAAAATAAAAGGATAAAAACTGACTTCAAAAATAAAAATTGATTCTTAATTGGATTTTGAGGGAAAACTTTTACCAATTTTATTTTTACTTTATTCTTTTGACTCAACATTCCGACATTCAAATGGATAGGTAAAAATTTTGAAGAAACTATATGTATGTGATAAAATGTTTTATTCACAAAAACGTCATCACTTTGACAAGTTGATATTTTATCTTTACTTTTTTTTGTACAATCCATTTGACGCAAAGCATCATGAAGATTTTCATAGTCACATGATTTAAATTCTCAATTTTTTATTTACTTACTTACTTATTTATTTATTTATTTATTTATTTTATAATTATTTATTTAATTTATTATCGCATTACAGCATTTCGAATTCATAGCATTAGAATATCAAGGAACAAATGAATACATTCGATTGCAATGATTATTCGAATCATTCGAAATCGGATAAGATGAGTCTACATGTATAATATATTAGAAAATTGACGAGATATCAAAATGATGTATTGATTTCCAACCTGTATACAATTGTTTCAATTATTCGTATACTTATCGCTTTCTTCAAATAGATTCTAAGTAAACTACGTTTCCCGAATCGAGTGAAAACAATTCTCGAATGCACTGAAAATTTTGATTTTCCAAGTAAATAGAGTGGTAGTCTACTAGTCATGCTTGGGGAAAGTAAAATCAAACGTCTTGTATGGATTCTCTTGTTGTCAAACGTCACTGAGTAAAACTGCGAAGCAAGCACATAAAAATATATTTCACATGTCCGCTTTTTTCCTAATGGTAAATGTTCATCGGTTTGTCTATTAGCTAGCAAAATATTGCCCTAAGATTTTCAGTCTTAGTTTATAATAATTGTTATTAATTTCTTTTTGCAGATGATGTTTGAATGAAATAACAAATATATAGTTTGAACGGAAAATAAATTTCATGATACATCAGACACAATGACTCATAATAACTCGACTAGATTGCAAACCACGGAAGCACCGTATTACGATTATCCCATTGGTCACGAGTTAAGTGACGGATTTGCCATCTTTGCAGCGACATGTTTCAGCGTCATTATTTTATCGTCTGTCGTTTGTAATTTTATTTTGATATTCACTATCGTTTCAGTAAAGCGACTCCATTCCGTCACTCATGTATTTATTGTGAATTTAGCAATTAGCGACTTAATAACTGTAATTGGTACGGTTCCTTTCGACGTTGATTTCATGCTTCAAGGGCAATTTACGCATGGTAAAATAGCATGCGGTATTATGCAGACTACTTTTTTGGTTTCGCTACCGTCGTCGGTCTTGAATTTATGTCTACTAACGGCGGAAAGATTAATCACTGTTCGTTTCCCATTTCACCACATGGAATATCTCACTATGAAGAAAGTCGCTTTAGCTGTTATATCAACGTGGAGTTACACATTATTGGTTGCGTTTTTTCCGCTCATGTTGAATCCTAACGCAATAACAATCGCATATGGTAACTGCTATTTGATGTATCCGTCTGAGTATGATATTTTTCAAGTGATAGCTAACTTCATCATACCAATTATTTTCATATGTTTTGCTAACATTGTTTTATTCTGCATATCAAATAAACAAGCAAGCAAAATCAAGAAAAGTACTTTTAAAGTTGCAACCCGAAGCGAAAATAATAACACGACGCCCAAAAAGCAAATTAAACTTTCATTTACAAATGGCGTAGATAATTCAGATGAAGGCGTAAAACTCCGTAAAACTAGCAATCAAAAAAACTCGCGCACAAGGCGGATGTCTTTACAACCGAACAGTATAAAGTTCTTAGCAAATAATATGAAAGCTGCAAA